>JASAND010004273.1:0-12826 GCA_030248195.1 Trissonchulus latispiculum | reverse complement strand
ATGTTGAACGAATTGTTCACACTATTTGATGAACTCAGCTCATGGAATGACGTGTATAAGGTAAACGTAATCCCGTAAGAGCCAAGCCAAGTGAATATCATAATCAGCATTTTTCTAAAAAATAGTAATTTACTATTGCACAAAATATGTATATATTAACGCAAAGTAAATTTGCAGAGCAGTTGAAGCAGGTTATAAATTCACAAGTACTCGGCGGAAGCTCTTAGAAAATATTGATGCTAAATTAATTGATATATATATTCATTGTCAGAGACAGTACTTCCAGAAAACTCCTATCCATATTTTTACACAAACACATAGGTGGCAGTGAATAGTAAGTATACCAATAGGATGATCTAATGCTTCATATGGATAGGTAGAAACCATTGGGGATGCTTACATGGTTGCGTCAGGAGTGCCGGATCCCGTCGATAACCACGCGGAACGAGTGGTCACAATGGGACTGGGCATGCAGGCCATCGCCAAACGGGTAAAATCTCCCCTGGACAGCAGCTCTATTCGAGTAAGATTTAATGACGACATTATACCTATTTATTTATAGTAAATATATAATAATTGTTATTTATTATAAACATGTATAATTTGGCATTATGTATATTATATTTATTTATACACAATAACGAGACAATCTTCCGTCTTAACAGTTTAGCCAACTGTAATAGATATGTGTCTTTTACAGAGAGTACTTTTACAGAAAAAGAAGCTCTCTTTTTCTTGTGGTTTGTGCAGTAATTCTACAACCAGACCAACGTAAGGGAAAGGGATATATTATTATATTCTCCACGTTTGAAGCGGGGTGTCGCAGTCAGTATAAAGCCAGTATCTACTGACAGGGCAACCACCATTTTTAGTCCCCGCACACCCAAACCTGGATAGGACTACGTGTCACCGTTAGTTACACAATGCAACGAAGGAAGACGTCAATTGGAAACTCTTCATTTTTAAGAACCAACGAAACACAGGTTTGCTCTTTTCAAGAGCGTGGTGTGCTAGCTATTTATATATGTTTTCGTTCGTTATAAATAAATGTTTTCGTTCGTTCGAACTGAGGCCAAGTATGAGTTGAAACATCAAGAGTATGCTGCTTGAGAAAAGTTGATCTTAAAATTCCACAATTAACAAATGCTAATATGCAAGAACAGCGGTAGTACTCCCACAAGAATTTGTGATTTAGATAAGGGTCGGTGTTCATTCGGGTTCGGTCATGGCAGGTGTTGTTGGTCGAAAAATGCCGCGATACTGTCTCTTCGGAGATACTGTTAATACGGTACGGACAAACTAAAATACCGCAACGAACGTTATCAGTTTCTTACGTGCATCATAAACAAATATAAACTAAATATAAATAAAAATAAACAAATATATATTAAATCTAACAAATATTAATACAATACAGCTGTTGCTTAGTCTTACTATAGAAATAATTGCTGAAACCATCAACAGTATTAATCCGAGGACCTCAGTTAGTATATACATTTTAGGCGTCAAGAATGGAAAGTCATGGAGTACCAGACCGACTGCATGCCAGCCATTCCGTCATCAAGTATATTTACTGAATTATAACACAATATAGTTTGGTGCCGCTAGCTAACAGCGGCATTATCGCGAACGTAACGTAGTGCAGGCTAGTGCAGCGATAATAGAATTTTAAATGACAGAGTGAGGTCAAGCAAAGGAACATCCAGCTCTCATCCAAACCCAACACTGATTATATATCACATTTTAGCAACGACTGTATCAATATATTTAAAATGTATAAATTGTAAATTATAGCACTCTTGATATAAACCACCAATAACTGTCCACCCCGCGCTGCTTTCCGTTAACAATAAATTACGCACGTACGTAATTATTAAGTACATAAATAACGTAACGCCCAAAGCGTAATTAATTATCCTACATCACTTTATGTACCTAATACTCGTCAGTTTCTGGCTTTTAAACTATACTTCAGCTCTTCCTCCATTAGATTTCCATTCAGTTTTCTTGAGTGTTTTAATAAAAAACCTGTCACGTTGTCGAACTTTCAGCTAGAAGCTTCAGCAAGCTCAAAATTTGATAAGACAGGAAAATGCTCACGAGAAATGTATTTCAGCAACATTCTAAACCTCACAGGATAAGATCCAGATATGAGTTAAGCTGTGATGATACTAAAATTATCCGCAATTCAATTTCTATTCAGGAAACGTAGGTGTAGGCTGATTTCATTATCAAGCCACCTATTCGATATTTTTATTTTTCAGATATTTAAAGCCTGAAAAGTTTGAAATTAAGACAAGAGGAACAATCGTGGTCAAAGGAAAAGGAAAAATGACGACTTATTTCGTTCTTTCAAACAGGTCGAAGCCTACAACCAAAGATTTAGTTGGCGAAAACTTGTACAGTAAGTATAATATAAGCAATTAGGCTATAGCATTAAGTGACAATTTAGGAGTATTAGAAAATAAGGGCCGTTGTCACTAACCCGCCCACCACCTTTGAGTTCACTGAGCTGTATAATATTCAGAAAAAAGAAAGCAGAAAATAAAAGAGTCCCTCCTTGTCCTTCTATCCAAACAGATCTCTTATTGCTTTTGCTGGAATTAGTTTGTTGCATACTTTGGTATAATATTTTATGTTCATTTCATTCATATTTTTTCTTCGTTAGATATGATCGAGTCTTCCGTTCAAAGTGGTCGCTTGTCCATGGATGCAGTCAAGAAGCCTGGACAGAATCAGAACGTCCGAATTATGACTGAACCTATTAAATCCGCCTGTTGTAGTCTGATGTAATGCATTAAAGTATACACAAGAGTCCAGTTTATTCCTTTATATTATAGAAGATCTTTATATATAGATATTATCTTCTTATATATAATGCAATTATGCGCTCTTGGTATACATACACTGATTAAAATCTTATACAGTACAGTAGGGAGGTCAATCAAACTGAAATGTTCTAATTCTGATATAACCAAGCTTATACATATGTTCTCGGTCAGTAACATTAGCCAAGAAATGGTAGTAGTACCAAGATCCTATAATAGAAAAAGTGAGACACTCAGCTCTTCCTAATAGAATAAGCTTGCGAGATACTCGGCACAAAAACGCTAAAATGTCGGGGGTGGTACCGGTCATCATTGTTAAGCATCCGATTGGCTAATTGCTTACCTCAAACTACGTGTATAAGCTTAGCCCCTCCAAGATCTCGAAGGGGGTACCGGCGATACCGCATAGTGTTGTTAACCGTGCGCTTATATGCGAATGAACTAAAACTAATTTGATTGGACTTAGCAGATACCGTAGCTGTAAAGTAAGGTAAGAAAGCTGAGGTAAGCGATTAGCCAATCGGATGCGTTTTAGTTCAAACGCATATAAACACATGCTTAATAATGATAACCAGTACCACCCCAGATATTTTGGCCTTATTGTGCCGAGCATCTCGCAAGCTTATTCTATTAGGAATGGCTGAGTTCCCACTCTTTCCCACCCACATATTACTCCAATGTGGTCATCGCCTGAAGTGACATGAAAGCCGTCTTGCCTTAGATTAGAAAGTATAACCACTGCTGCAGTTTCAGCTAGTGACACAGCGGCAGACAGAACTTACATGAGAAACAAGATATTGACTTGACGAGATCGAAATAAATTTTAGCAACATAACGCTTTCTAAACGCTAATGAATGTTTTAAGCGCCGGCGCTGTTGCAGTTAGGTACTAAACCGGAACCTGAAATTAGGCTGAAACTAAATAAACGAAACGAATGAAACTAATGAAGCATAATATACCTACTTTAACCTTAAAAAATTTAAAGACAACGTTTTAATACGAAAAAACACAGTGAAAACAGGTGACTTAATGCAACAAACCACATCAAGATAACAACAAAAAATGAACAACAGAACTGTCTTTTTCTCTCAAACACGATTACACGTCTGTACCAACCAAAGCAAGCGGTATACCTCAGCAGCACCGTACTACTTAAACAAATGGAAGTGGAACTAACAATCTCTTATAACTTGTGGTGTAATCCCAGCTACAACTGTAAACTTCTCTTAAAAACACAAAAACTGAACAGTTATCAATCAAGCAAATATATAAGAACAACAAAGCTACAAAAGTAACCAATTCAGTTGTACCCGAAGTAACACGTGGGCAAGAAAGGAAGAACAGGTGGTAACTGCCTTCGGTTTCGAGAAATAAATATGCATTTGCAATATGCATATGGATTTTAAATTAAACGGCGGAAGTGGATTGAAAAACTGATGACACAAATCACAAACATTTAGGTTCCGCATTCAATTGTCTTCAAAACGATCTAACAGTTGTTAACTCGCCCCTTCTACCCCACGAAGTAACAATTAAAACAAGAAGTACACGTAGAAATACAACGGAAACAACAGTGATGAAATGACTGAACAATTTGAACAAAATACAAACAAAACGAGCACACTGTGATTTAACAGTAAAACGGTCGCGAAAAAACAAAACATGAGATCCACTACAGTACAGTTATATCGCAAAGCTGCCACAATGAGCAAATCACTTCTTCTGTTTAGGTCGACCACGTCCCCTCTTTACCGGCTTGCTATCGGAAGTTGTCGCTTTCGCTTCCGTCACCTCTCTGGCATCAGCATCTTCCTTTTTCACAGCTTCACTATCACCGGTTTCAGGCGTGACTTCTTCTTCAGGCTCGGGTTCCGGTTTCGACTTCTGCTCCGGTTTTTCTTCCGTGGCAACAGCAACTCCGTTTTTCGTCGAATCATTGATCGTTTTCTGGCTTCCCGGAGGCTTTGTCCCATTGGCCATGGTTTTCTTCTCAGACCCGGACTTGGCGTCAGCCGATTCCCACTGATGCAACAGCACCATTTCTTTGGCGTAGTCTTCGTCGGGCGTTTCCAATATCATAGGCAAACCGTTAAAGCGAGAATCGTTCATTACGCGAGAGAGTCCAATTTCACCAATCTCACCATGACCAATGTTTTCATGACGATCCGTATTGCAACCACAGATGCCTAAATTAAAAAACTCATTAAAATTATATCGGAAGAGGATCTAGAAATCAACCACAACCAGTGGCCAGTGGTGAGAAATTTTTCGTGAAGATTTTACACAATCCCCTATCAAAGCGCAAACGCATAGTTACCACAATTCCCACACAATTTTGTGCTCTCAAACCATATCGTTTTACAGGCAACGAAGTTGTGCTACTTTAGATCTAGCTATACTGTTTGCAAAACGTTACGACATGCAGAGGCAATCATCCGCCGAAAATAAGCCAGAAATCGCTGGGTACAGTTTTAGTTTTTGAGTATAGTTTCAGGAAGGTAGGTAGGTAGGTAGGTACGTGGTAGGTTTAGTACTTCCAGGCCTCTAGCCGGTGAGCTTTCGCGAGGCTTTGAGTACACGCATATTTTCTTACCCTTTGAATCATTAATATGCAGAGCCTTTAGCAAATCCAAACCGATCACTGTATCAAATTCCTCCATCATACGCTCATAGTCTTTGGCGTCGCACAAATTATAACCTGCAAAACCAACCAGGCAATCGTATTTAGCTTCAGTTTAAGCAAGAGTACATAATAACTAGAGGGAAAAATGCCCTAAACGGGCATGCAGTGGCTAGAATCGGGAAAGAAGGAAGGGCGGAAAATGCCAATATGACAGTCGGCGCTGAAAATGATAGAAACTAGATTCAGCGCCGAATAGGGAAAGCAGTCGGCGCAGAAAATTATAGAAACTAGATTCAGCGCCGAATAGGGAAAGCAGTTGGCGCTGAAAATTATAGAAACTAGATTCAGCGCCGAATAGGGAATGCAGTCGGGTAGCGTGGAACAGGCAATTCCTCCGTCCATCCTATTCGCGTGAACTGCTCTCACTACCCGAGAACGTGGTATATACTGCGTTTGAAATGAGGCAGGCTACAGCCATATCGTTTGTGTAAGCAAAGAATGTTTTCGAAGAGCAGAAACTTCGTGGTTGATTGTGGATCATGAACTAACGCAGTTAAGTTTAGGCGTCATTATGTGAACGAAATGCGCTGTAGCTAGCTAGCTTTGTTCTTTAGCATAAAGTTAAAGCCGGAGCTGCTGTCTATTCATAAACTGCATTGTCTATTAGTATTATATACTAGTTCCAACTAAAAATACTCTGTTACGCATTTGGAGTTTTAATAATTTCGCCCTTAATAATATGTAGTAGTCTAAAACAAATTAAAAGTGTCATTGATCGTTAAAAATGTTGTGTTGGAAAAGCCGATAAAAGTATATATGTGCCAAAATGAAATCTTAATCCTATCTATATTAGGACATTAAAACGCGATGGCAGTAGATATGCTAGTGTCGCGAGGCTCAAGTAGTCTAAACGTAGACAACCCAGGGACAGTTTTTAGATTGCTGTTTAAGATAAAATTAGATAAAGCAGCCGCTCATATCAACATATTGTAATTCACGCGAGTAGGTATAAAACCCAGTCACAGTTACTGATATTACCTTATCGAAGGTAACCTTGTTAGAGAAATGAACGGTTGAGCTGGACATATCGCAATTCACGCGAATAGGATGGACGGAGGAATTGCCTGTTCCACGCTACCCGACTGCATTCCCTATTCGGCGCTGAATCTAGTTTCTATAATTTTCAGCGCCAACTGCTTTCCCTATTCGGCGCTGAATCTAGTTTCTATAATTTTCTGCGCCGACTGCTTTCCCTATTCGGCGCTGAATCTAGTTTCTATCATTTTCAGCGCCGACTGTCATATTGGCATTTTCCGCCCCCCCCCCCCCCCCCCCCCCCCCCCCCCCCCCCCCCCCCCCCCCCCCCCCCCCCCCCCCCCCCCCCCCTTCCTTCTTTCCCGATTCTAGCCACTGCATGCCCGTTTAGGGCATTTTTCCCTCTAGTTTCTTGCACTTTTCCGCTGTAGCGCTTTTCTTCGCAGGCTTATATAATAAATAAAATGAATAAACTGCCGTAAAACGATTTGAAAAAACCAGATAGGACGTATATATATATATATATATATATATATATATATATATATATATACGTATATTATGTATTGCAAGCACGTTTAGGGCATTTTTGTCATTTGTACGGAGCATTACCTGTTTATATTGGTTTGTTTGTGTGCAAAGGGTTCATCTGAAAAGAGAATTATGTGGGTGGGGTCGGTTTATCGGAAAACAGGATGACGGGGGTCCGAATTCCCACCGGGGGGGGGGGTCGTAGCGCTGCGTGGCGTTGGGACAATTTGTAAAAACGCAATTGTTTCCGTACGTATATACGTGTACATCAGCGAGCTTTACAAAGGTTTGTCGGAAAACATGATGACGGGGGGGCCGAACGCCCACCGGGGGGAGGAAGTGATGCCCGCGTGAGGTAGGAAAAATTTGAAAAACGCTGTTGTCTCTTCATCTGAAAACGTGTCCAAAGGGTATTTATTTAAGGGGGACCGAACGCCCACCGGGGGGGGGGGGGGGTCGTAGCGCAGCGTGGGATTGGGAAAACTTGAAAAAAGCAACTGTTTCTGAAAACGTTTATAAAGAGTTTCTCGGAAAACAGACCGGGGTGGGGTCCGAGCGAAATCGATGTTGGGCCCCATATCCCTGTCCAGGGCGTCACAAGCCACTATCGACATTTTAGAGGGGTCCTCCAATGACCAAATTTGCTTGCCTCACCAAGGGCTTTCATTTGATACCGAGCATGGCAACTTTTGAAAATTTTGAATTTTGACCATTTCTCACCAGTCGGGTGCCACAGTCCGCTAGGGACACTTTAGAGGAGTCCTCCAATGACAAAAATTGTTCGCCTCACAAAGGAATTTCATGTCATACCAAACTTGGCCACTTGAAAAAGTTTCTATTTTTAGCCGTTTTTGACCTTTCCGGACCCCTGGCCAGGGCGCCACAGACTGGTTGGGACATTTTAGAGGGGTCATACAATGACAAAATTGTTCGCCTCACCAAGGGCTTCCAATTGATACCATCTTGGCCAGTTTTGGAAAAATCGAATTTTGGCCATTTTGGACCGGTCCGGCCCCTGGTGAGGGCGCCACAGACCACTGGGTCCAGTATGGAGGGGGTCCTACAATGACAAAAATGTTCGCCCCACCAAGGACTTTCATTTCATACCAAACTTGGCCACTTTTGCAAAAATCGATTTTGACCATTTTGGACCGGTCCGGACCCTGGTGAGGGCGCCCAAGGCCGCTGGGTCCACTTTGGATGGGTCCTCCAATGACAAAAATGTTCGCCTCATCAGGGGCTTTCTACTTGGCCACTTTTGGAAAAATCGATTTTTGGCCATTTTGGACCGGTACGGACCCTGGTCAGGGCGCCACAGGCCGCTTTGTCCAGTTTGGAGGGGTCCTCCAATGACAAAAAATGTCCGCCTCATCGTAGGCTTTCATTTGATAGCAAACTTGGCCACTTTTGGAAAAATCGATTTTTGGCCATTTTGGACCGGTCAAGACCCTGGTCAGGGCGCCACAGGCCGCTGGGGCCACTTTGGAAGGGTCCTCCAATGACAAAAAATGTTCGCCTCACCAAGGGCTTTCATTTGTTACCAAACTTGGCCACTTTAGGAAAAATCGATTTTTGGCCATTTCGGGCCTGGTCCACGGTCCGGACCCCTGGCCAGGGCGCCACAGGGGTGCGGGCGAAACCTACTATAGCCTATGCTGTAGTCCTCCAGCAGCCCACCCCAAGTACCAAATAAGAAAGACCTGCTCACTGTGGATCTTTCTGTATAAGCGGCTAAAGTTGGAGTTGCGACACGGTTGGGCCCAGCACCATCAGGGTGCCCCCCAGCCCGATGGATAGGTCCTAGAGCGAAACTAATGGGCCTTTTAGATTCACCACATAGGGGTTCCTATTCGAATACAAACCTCAGCCCAGCAGCTCTTATGTGTATGGCTCCACAGTCCGCAGGCCCAGAACACCCTTTTACACACTAACTTTCGAACTATGGCCAGGGCGCCACAGAAGCCAGATCGAAAATTCATATACCCTATGGCAATTAGGGCCATGGGGTCATGCTCCTCGCCGAACCTCAGACCCCTTGGCCTAGACCTGCTCAACTGAATCTTGACAAACGAATTGACCATTTTGGAAAAAACTATGTCCGAAAAAATCTAAATCCTGCTATGTACACAGACCTATGGGGAAGTCCTACCTACTCCATACTCATTTCCCCAGAAATGGGGAAAAAGTTGTTCAAAAAACCCCATATAGTATAGGAAATCTCCGAAAAGAGCTCCGACCTCTAGGGTGGGGGCGAAAAGAAAAAAAATGGAGAGAAAGTCGTGCATTGAAAATTTCAATCTTTCATATCTCAAAAACGGCCCGGCCGATTTTGCTCAAATTTGCAGAGAATGGAGCCCTCGTGAAGGGGTTTCTACTGGTACAATATGAAGGTTCTAGCTCAACTCTTCCGCCGGCAACAGGGGAAACTATGTTCCAACACTGCGCAATACGCCTTTTTTTCCCTATTCTAGGTAGTGCGCTGACGCGCACTACCTGACTAAGAGATTGAAAAGCGTCAAGCTCTTAGCTATAAGGCTTGCGACATCATCTGTACGATAACGGCTGACCCTCCCCCACAAATTAGACCTATCACTCCAAAGAAATTGCAGGCTATGTTTGTGTGCGGAAGCTCGCAACAGAGGCAAATTGAACCATGACTAGTTGTATTTTTGAGCTTTAGAACACAAACCTAGCGTGCAAATTTCTTTAAAGTGATGGGTCTAATTTGTGGTGGGGGTCAGCCGTTATCGCGCAGATGATGTCCCAAGCCTAATAACTAAGAGCTTGACGCCTGTCACACTCTAAGTAACATTGTTCCACACTGAACCACTGACGAGCCGCACAGTGTATGGATATGGTCTGGTTACGGTCGCATGCACTACTTATATAGATTGTATGTACGTTTTTCTGTTTATATATGTGTATCTGTATACACTTAGCATTTGCAATGTGCAATTTAATTGCTTTGACAGCGTATTGTTTGTTGTATTGCTGCACTGTAATGCTCTGGCACTCTCTTACTATAATGTAAGCCACGCGATAATAGTATAAATGTAAAACTGGTGGTATGTTTGACACACAACTAATTATTTCACATACATACATTACATACTTACCAGTTTGAACTACAGGACGACTAAGCAATGTGTGTACAAATTTTGAAGAACTTTGCATAACCTTTTGAGTAAACCCCAACAACGTATGCAACTCTTAAGAACTGAAACTGAAGAACTGAGTCTGAAAAATGATACCTGTATTGCGTGATCGTGATTTTGCGAAAATTTTTTAAAATAAACCACGTTTTACGTGAATTCAAAAAATTCAATACAAGAATTCACTGTTTACACGATTTTTTCAGCTTGTCAAGAGCTTTATGATATCCAACTTGACAATATTGGTGCAAATTCTTTTCAAAATACGGAAAAAAGATAAGTAACAGAATTCCAGAAATTGGGACACTTTCGAGAAATAGTTGTAATAGAGCAACAATTTGTGGCTGAGCCAAATTTACTGCGTTCTGGGGAGAAACCTTTGACAGCAAACAGAAAAAGTTTATCATTTTAGAGTTTATACATATGAATGAAACCTAAGATTCCGTTTTTCCAGATGGCCCAGTTTTTCAGTCCCGGGCAATTCTAAAAATTGTAATGAAAAACGCCAAACGCCATTTACTTCATTTTCTTGACGTAAATGCTGTTTGTATCTCTACGGAGATCCGCTGGCCACTGCAGTCCTCTTTCTGTGCATAGCACAGTCAGAGAGGTTTTGATAAAACCTTCTCTGGCTATGTTGCAGCACAGATAGAGCCGAGCTGGCTGTCCTCTTCTTGGACAACCAGGCAGGAGATCCAGAGATTAGTTCTCTCTGGGTAAGAGCGCGCACAGCGCCCATTGGCTCTCTCCTGTTCGGACAGGCTTCGGCCTTAGTGACTGCAGGCAGGCGTTTTTCTTTATTTCTTTATGATTCACACCTTTAAAATTAGATTTTTGCCGGCACTTTTGAGTTATGGGGAGGGGGGGTGCCCTGGCCTCCCCCTCCCCTTAGGAAAACACTAGACTGAAAAGATGGCTACAACCAAATGGAAGACGATTTAACTATTCCTCCTCCAGTTCCTGTTCAGGTACAAGCAAATGAAGGTTGACCAATAACTACACATAATCGGTGTAAAGGCGTCTGCGCGGCCCCCTAGAGACCGTGTTGGCCTGGAGCCAGCTAATTAGAGGTCCGGGATATGGGGTTAAAATGTTACCATCGTAAAGTACTCGAGTAGTACTACAAGCAGGGGCGGATCCAGGGGGGGGGGCGGTCGCCCCCCCCGTCGCGATTCTAAGGTAGGAAAAAGTGCAAAAAACCAAAAAATTTCGCGCCTTCGGCGCGAATTTTCTACTTTTTAACCGCATATTTATTGCATTTGTGAAGAAAAGGCTTGAAATGCATCCGATATTTCTGAGAAAATTACCATTTTTACCTGAAAATGTCAAGAATTTTAAAAAATTTGTTCAGTTCTTCAGTATAAAAAGAATTAAATATCCGCAGACCGATTTTATTGCAAAAACAAAAAATTTCTTCAACTTCTAGGGGGCTCCGCCCCCCAGACCCCCCGCTGGAAAAATTTTACCGCCCCCCATCACGAAATCCTGGATCCGCCAGTGACTACAAGTATCGCCATACTTTTGGTTCGAATTCGAAACTTCAAATTTTTTCACTTGGCAACAGTTAGTTTGCGTTTGCTTTTTTTTCTAGGTGAATAACGCTTTTCGGAAGTGCATTTTCTAGCGAAGTGTTGGAACGTTGTGGGCATTTTGGTCCAATACTACTGTTATATTATGTTGGTAGACAGTATCCCCCATGCTACGTTTTTTGGTCATTTTGGCACCTGGCCAATTTTGGCTCTGTGCCAAGGCCCCAAAGTCGGACTTTCGCTATTTTGGCACTTCGATTGTGGTGGACTCTTTTTCACAGGCTAGCAGCTAGATCGGTTTGGTTTATTTTACTGGCATTTTTTTAGTGGGGGGGGGGGGGGGGGTGGGGGGTTCCCCCCCTCCACTTTTCGGAGCCCCCCCCCCCACTTTCGCCCCCCCCACCCACTTTTTTGGGGGTCGCCCAAAAGTGTCTAAAAATTAGGTTTTTGAGGTCAAATTTTCCAAAATTTTCTCAACTTTTAGCTAATTTATGGACTTATAAGCTCATTTTAAGCTAAAAACAGCGATTTTTTGCGTTTTTAGCCTAAAAACGCTAATTTTTCGCTAAACATTTTGGTATATTTTACATTTGGCTCTGCCCCCCCCCCCACTTTTCGGAAGGCCCCCCACTTTCGAAACCCTAAAAAATGCCAGTTTTATTTGAATATTTCGGCCAATGCACAAAATAATATTTACAGCCCGCGAATATGGGTTGTTCGGCGACGCCGTGCCCATATTAGTTCGCCCACAACCTAGTCATCCTTTCTTTTAGAACCTAGCCCATATTAAGGTGGTGATTCCTTTTGGAGACATCAACTTTGAACCCTTATTACTCATTCAGTACTTTGAGTTAAGAAGCCATTTTTATATCAGGGACCTGTTGCATAAAACACTAATAGTAGTCTAACAAGAACAAAAAGTGCTCCTTTGTCGCATGTAAAATACATATGAGTCTTCGTAGGCAGGTTGTACATAAGCAAAAACTAGCCTGTGAAATACATATGAGTTCCGTAGGGAGGTTCTAAATTAAGGAAAACAAGTTGCAACCGCTTAACATATGAGCCTGTCCTACACCGAGGCTCATATTGGCGTATGTCATAATACGAATAATTTGCAGATTTACTTT
>JASAND010004272.1:0-18220 GCA_030248195.1 Trissonchulus latispiculum | reverse complement strand
AAACGATGCATAGCCCATAGGATGCCTGCATATACAGTGCATTTCATGAAATCCAGGACTGGTGGCGTAATTTCCAAATTGGCGAAAACAGCAAAATGTCGTGAAGTATTAGCGATTTTCGCCAAAGTTGGCGAAAACTCTGAACAAAGTTGGTGAAAAAAACAAGAATTGTCGCCAATTAAACAAGACTTTTCGCCAATTTTGGCGAAAATTGCCGTCACTTCGCGATATTTCGCCAATTTGGAAATAACGCCACCAGTCCTGGATTTCATGAAATATATACTGTATATATACTTTGTATATATATAGTCAAGCGGGAAAAAACCCACTCGCCAATGCGGGAAAAAAACCCACCCCCAGTGTGGGCTTACCGGTATGAGCTATCTAGGATTTTAATAGCCTATCTTGAAGAGCATCCAAAATAACCCAGGAGGGTGTATTATTGTCGCTCCCACTGCTTCCCAGCAAATTTTTTGGGACTTTGAAATTTTCGAAAATTTTGGTCCGTCCAAGTGCCGAAATTTGGCAAACTTTGCCTGGCCACCCTGAACTACTGGAAAGACCTAGACCAAAGCGGATTGTATGTATGTGTAGGGCATCTGTTGCGCTTCATGATGATATATGCCACACTGCTCTAACCCCTCTGGTGCGACCTGGGGGTGACCTGGAGTTGGCGGGAAAAAAACCCACATGCGGGAAAAAACCCACTTTTCAAAATTGAAAATTTTTCTAAGCATTAGCAGGAAAGGTCAAACTAATACATACATTTGTTTAATAGAGCCTATAGATTAAATTGGTATAGGTTTTACCTGGGTTCGTTCTGTTATGGGAGGTCTAGGGGGTCAAAATCGGACATGGTGCCATTTCAAGCCAAAATTTCAATTTTGGCCAAAAATGCTTATTTTTGCCTTAAAATGGGTCTAGTTTGGCTCTAAATACAAGAAAAACACGTTTTCTACACGATAGGATGCTTAAACTGCCGAAAATAAACAATTTTAAAAAATTTCCAAAATTTGCCTATGTTTATGTGTTAAACATACCAAATTTTCAAAAGTCACTATGACCTCAATTTTTCAACAAAAACTAATATATACGTTATATATTTTGATGCAGTTGTACTAAAAACAACCCGCTCTTTCATTTGGAACGGTTAGAAATGCTCCTGGCAACTTGCCAAAAAATTTTCGGGGTGGGTTTTTTCCCGCATATGGGTTTTTTCCCGCATTGGGTTTTTTTTCCCGCCAGTTTGGGACAATTTTTCTCACTAACGGCGCACCCTAGAGAGGTGTTCTATAGCTCATAAGAAAGCTTACGACTAGGCCTAGCTGCCTGTATAGTCAGTATTTCAATATCTCAAACCAGTAAAAAGTTCTGGCCAAAAATCTGAAAAGTGGGTTTTTTTCCCGCTTGACTATACACGTGATAGCAAGCAGACGTCAAGAAGGGCATCGGTGCCCCTTGAGAAAAATATTGGAGTGGAGAGAGTAGTCAAAATTAGAGTGGCAGGATCAGCCGACAGCAGGTCCATAGTTTTTATTCATCTACCAATAACTCGCAAAGGGGGGGGGGGCCCCACCCCCATCCCCCTCCTGGCGGGTTTTGGAGGAAATGGCCCCGCCCTCTCCCAAAAAACCCCACAAAGTTTTGGGGGGAATAGGCCGTCGGCATAGGTGTAAGGTGGGGGGGGGGGGGTAGCCCCCCCCAAGCCGTTTTTCAACCCTCCTACCCCAAAACTTTTTTTGGGGGGGACGCACCCTCCCCCCAACTGGTGGGGGGGGGGTAATCGCGCCGAAGGCGCGAAAAATGGCCTAAAATTGGGTATTTTTAAAAATTTTTCAAAAATGTCCAAATTTTTGGCTTAAACTGTTTATTATTATGAGAAATACACGTTTTTAACTGTATTATGGATCTTATGACTCATTATTGTCCTTATTTTGGACTTGGAAACATGTTGGCAATCAAGTTTTTGAGTTTAAAACCGCTGTCTAATGTTAAAATTACTTTATGATTAGATGTTTTTCATCATTAGAAATGGCTGAAAATGCCATTTTTGGCATAAAAAATGAAAAATTTTTTTGGGGAGGGTTGGGGGGGGGTTTGGGGGGGGGGTCGCCAGAGGGGGCCCCCCCCCAGAAAATGTTGGGGGGGGAGCCTCCCCCACCCCAAATCTCCGTTACACCTATGGCCGTCGGCCCAGATGCAAAAAGTACTATGTAACATTTTTGCCAAAATTGAGTTACGATGTGTACCAGCATGAGAAAGCGTAAAAATCCAAGTACACATTTTTACCTTGAGGCAAAAAAGTCTAAGTGAGCCATTTTAACACTAAAAATTGAAATTTTGTATTGTGAGGCAAAAAGTACTAAGTGCTTTTTTTCGCGTTACACTAGTTTGGCATGCTTAATTGAAAATATTTTACTGCAGATAAAATTCTACCATCAATAAACTACAAACATCGAAGAATGCATTTTTCTAAGTAGTACTGTTAAGTCGCAAAAGAACGAAAACTTTGAACGACCGTATCTCAAAAGTGTAAAAATGTTACTTAGCACTTTCTGCTTCTCAGGTGACGAGGTGTGGCTGGCGAAAAAAGTGAGGGTGGGGGTTTGAAAAAAGCAGGGAGAGGTTTGGCAAAAAAGGGGTGGGGGGTCGAAAAGTCTTTTTGGGGGGAGGGGTGAGGGGGTCTTCGTTAGAAAACTGAACAATGTTCTCAATTTTCAGCTACTTTTAGCGATGTTTAAGGTAACTCAGCAAATTTTAGCAATTTTCGCTAATTTTCTGAAAAAGCTTCGAATTTTGGCTAAACATTTGCGAAAATTCAGGTAGGGGTCAAAATTTTTAGGGGGGGGGGTCGGCCGACGGCCGATTTGGGGGGAGGGACAGAAAAAGTTTTTAGGGGGGAGGGGGGTTAATAGGTGTAACGGGGATTTGGGGTGAGGGGAAGTGCGGCGGGGCAGAGTTTTTTATTTCCCTGCCGACCTTTAGGCCAAATGGCCTCAACGACCAAAATTTTTAGGCCATCTCCTAAAAAATTTGGCCATATGTAATTTTGCTAATTTTTAGGTTGTGTGCAGTTGTTTGCATTATTGTGATGAAATCAAAACTTGAATGGTTATTACTTATTAGTAAGTAATACGTACAAATAGAGGACGTCACTAGCAAGCACACTCCAGAAATTTTTACGAATTAAAAACCAATTGTTAAATACATATACCACCGTTTTCAGTTAAAGATCAATAAATTCGACTGAGTTTGGTACCTGAGTTTTTCTCGAAGAATTTAGGCCAGATGGCCTCAACGGCCACAATTCTTTCGGCCATCGGCTCTAAAATTTAGGCCATGGCCTTAGCTATGGCAGAAATAAAAAACCATGGGTGGCGCCAGGTGGGGGGGGGGCCCGGGGGCCATAGGTGTAAGGTGGGGGGGGTAGCCCCCCCCCTTTTTCAAACCCCCCCCAAAATTTTTGGGGGACGTCCCCCCCCAACTGGGGGGGGGTTGTCGCGCCGAAGGCGCATAAACTGGCCAAAAATTGGGTGTTTTTTGGGTAAATTTTGCAAAATTTTTCAGAAAAAGTGCAAATGTTTGGCTTAACATGTTTATTATAGCGAGAAATACACGTTTTTAACTGTATTATGGATTTTATGACTCAATATTGTCTTTATTTTAGACTTGGAAACATGTTGGCAATCAAGTTTTTGAGTTTAAAATCACTGCCTAATGTTAAAATTAGTTTATGGTTAGATGTTTTTTATCATTAGCAACGGCTGAAAATGCGATTTTTGGCATAAAAAATGAAAAATTTTTGTGGGGGAGGGTTGGGGGGGGTCCTGGGGGGGGGGGGGGTGGGGGGGGTCGCCAGGGGGGGCCCCCCCAAAAACCCCGTTACACCTGTTGGGGGGGGGTTCCGAAGAATTTAGGCCAGATGGCCTCAACCCCAAATCTCCGTTACACCTATGCCGGGGCCGGGGGCCCCGCCCCCCCCCTTTGCGATTTGAGCCCCTCCCTTTCACAGGAAAACTTTTTCGGAAATGCAAAATTTTCTGTAATTTAGCCCTTTTTTCTTCAAAATAAGGCCTCTTTTTCACGTTTTAGGCGTTTTTGCACCGTTTTAAAGCGATTTTAAGTCAAAATTTTAGAAACTTTTTTCAAAAAATGACCATTTTTCGGCCAAATTTAGCTAACTTTTTGGGTCCAAAAATCGCTGGGGGGGGGGGGTTCGGGGGGGGTAGCCGAAAGTTGGGGTAATCTGTGCCTGACTAAACGAAATACTCCTGTGATCAAATGAGCGCTTTCCGCTAAAATAAAAGCTTTTGAGTTTTAATAAAGTTGAATGTTCATTAGTTACCCAATGTTCACCGTTCATTATTCATTCATTGTTCATCTACATACTGAAAGATAATACAGGGCTGAGTTCCAGTACCGACAAAACTGCAGCATTTTACAAAACAAGCTCAGTACAAAAACAATAATAATGCACTCCAAAATCGGCGAAACATTTAGGGAAAGAGACCGGGAAACGAACTTGGCAAAGAAACAGGCTCGGAGGTCGCGACACTGTTTAATGACACACATCAGGGGACCTGGCAAAGACCTGACAAAAAACATCAGAAAAATCGCGATTTAACTTTCGCTCTTTTTACGGACAACTACAAAATCGAAATCAAAAAGAAGACTGCCACTAAAGCTTAATTCCAAAATTTCCTCACTGATGGCAATATTCTAAATCATTGTCGCGCATTAATAGTTTCTCGATTGAAATTCGCCTGCAGCTTAATATCCAAAGTTCCTCACTTAGGAATATTCTAAATCATTGATCTCGGCGCCTTTTGAAGCTCCCTAAGTATTCTAGAATTCTGAAACTCTCACAAATTTATGCGTCTTTCAAATAACTCGTTTTTTCTTGCGAACGAATATCCGGAAAATTCCAGGATTTTAAGTTGTTAGTTAACTGAAAGTCCGGATTTTGCGTTATATATACATATCTGATGGGCTGCATTTTAACGCTTTGATTTAGTTTTACTCTTCAATACTGTGTCTGCGTTGTAATTAATTTCTGAACCTAGTAGTTGTCACTGTTGTTTAATTCTATTGTGGTTGTAAGCAGTGTTGTTTTTGATTTGGATTTTGTAGTTGTCAGTAAGCGAAAGCTAAAACGTGATTTTTCTGATGTGTTTTTGCAAGGTCTTTGCCAGGTCCCCTGATGTGTGTCATTAAACAGTGCCGCGACCTCTGAGCCTGTCTCTTTGCCAAGTTCGTTTCCCTGTCTCTTTTCCTAAATGTTACGTCAATTTTGGGGTGCATTATTATTGTTTTTGTGCTGAGCTTGTTTTGTAAAATGCTGCAGTTTTGTCGGTACTGGAGCTCAGTCCTGTATTATCTTTCAGCATGTAGTCAGTCGCAACGTTTAATTGGTATTACTAGCATGTTTGTTTTCTGTTGGAACATTCTATTAGAAATGCAAACTGTGTCGAGTGCTGAGCATGTGATTAAACAGTGCCGCGACCTCAGAGCCTGCGGCAATGTGAAATGCAGGCTTACTGTAGTCCTTGAAAATAAGCACAAGGTCTGTGAGAGGTGGCGTGTCTGCGGGTGGAATCCCGCCAAGAAATGCATTTGTCAACAAACTCCAAGACTTTGAGACAGGATAGAATGTTAGAAATGCAGCAATTTTTTTGTCCAGTGAGCATTTGATTAAACAGTGCCGCTACCTCAGTGCCTGCGGCAATGTGACATGCAAGCTCACTGTAGTCCTTAAAAATTACCACAAGGTCGTTGTTGTTGTTCATGCGTGCTATATGCATTATTATCGTGAAATTAACATTAGTCTTTCTCTCTCTGTAACAAATAAATAGGCCTTTAAATGACTATAGAACTGTCCGATTTTTTTGCGGCAAATCCACATTCAAGGCAATGGTGAATTAAAGTAGTATGCTCGCCATAAAGGTTTATTCTGAGTTGGGCCACGTCTGAACCGGGCCACAAAATTCTATTGGCTGAATTGAAGTCTAAGTCTCCGCCCCTTGAAAACGAGTCAGATAAAAGTCACTGTAGCGCTGATGTAAAATTTTATTTTTCTAGGAAATGAAACAGTTGTGAAACTACCAATGTTTCATAAACGTGAGCAAAACAGTTATGGAAATTGGTAAACATGTTTACGTATTATCGGAAAATTAACAAATTATATAACAAATTTTCAATAATGATCTTTCACATTCAATATCAATATCAATAAATCAACAATTCTAAATAAAAATTGCTTAATACGTTTATTCAGTTGAACGTTAGTTTTATTTTTCGGGGGCAAGTCAGTCTATGTAATAAATATTGACCTTTCTCCTATTTTGTACAGTTTGTAAAATTTCAATACTTTTTAATTTTGTATAGTTCCCAAAATTTTGTATAATTTCCAAAATTTGTCGTCTTATATACAAGACATTATCTCCTTACGCGTTCATTCAAGTAGGCGGAGTCTACTAGACACGTGCAACCGATTTTGATTGGTCAGAGCTGTGTTAATTTCAGCCAATCAAATTTGTGGCCCAATTCAGATGTGGCCCAAGTCAGACTAAGTCGCCATAAAAGACTCTCAGACATATTGCTTTTATTCAGACATATTCATATTGCACAAGACGAACATGGAAACGTCACAGTAAGGTCGTTTGATAGATTCACATTCTAAACCACTTGAGTTTATCTTCCTCGCAGTAAGATTCAGTTCACGAAACAATCAGTGGAAATGAATGAATCCTGCAATAAATAGCATTAATTACCATTTTAAAGTTGTCAAAGAGTTTCATGAGCAAATGAATGAATCTTGCAATAAATGAGCATTAAATTATAGAAATTATAATGGAATTAAATTCACAAAGTTAGTTTTCTACATTGAGACTTTAGTTTCAGGCATTGGAGTTGTCAGTTGCCCACAACCAACAATAACAGGGTCTTTCCCATTATCCCCCCCCATAGCTCCGACGAAGTACAGAAGAAGCACAATTTGAGTGATTGAGTTGAAATTTGGCAGGGGTAGGTTTTCGGACCTGCTGATTTCAAAAATGCAAAAAAATTTTAATTTTTAAAAAATTTTTAAAAA
Organism: Trissonchulus latispiculum; assembly: GCA_030248195.1. Classification (NCBI taxonomy): domain Eukaryota; kingdom Metazoa; phylum Nematoda; class Enoplea; order Enoplida; family Ironidae; genus Trissonchulus; species Trissonchulus latispiculum. The sequence continues at coordinate 11,130 of JASAND010004272.1, read as the reverse complement.
TTTTAAAATTTTAGTTTGGTAAGGGGGGACCAAGGGGAACCGAAAAATTTTTTAAAAAGTTTGCTGAAAACTTGCTTACAGGGGTTTTCTGGGGTGCTGATCACGAATCTGAAATCCGTTTTTCGATTCAACTTTTCGTTAGCTTAATATAGGCTAAAGTTTTAAGCTTAAGATGTAAACTTATCCTGAGCTAACGAAAAGCTGAATCGAAAAACGGATTTCAGATTCGTGATCGGCACCCCAGAAAGCCCCTGTAAGCAAGTTTTCAGCAAAAGTTTTTTAAAAATTTTTTGGTTCCCTTGGTCCCCCTTGCCAAACTAAAATTTTTAAATTTTTAAAAATTTTTTAAAAATTAAAATTTATTTGCATTTTTGAAATCAGCAGGTCCGAAAACCTACCCCTACCAAACTTCAACTCAATCACTCAAATTGTGCTTCTTCTGAACTTCTTCGGAGCTATGGGGGCGATAATGGGAAAGACCCCAATAACAATTATATATGTGGGCTATTGCGGCAGGCGCTTAGAACCAACAATAGCAGTTAATGTTGGTTAGCTATGAAAGTTCCAGCTAACCAACAATGAGTCAAAGTGGGCTGGCGTGCTAAGCGCCTATAATCAAAAATAACAGCTAATGTAGGTTAGCTGTGGAAGTTCCAGCTAACCAACAATGAGTCAAAGTGGGCTAGTGTGACAGGCGCTTCTAGCCAGCAATGAGTCAAAGTTGGCTCTAGCATTGCTAACCAACTTTAAGTCAATCGTGGTCCTGTGTTCGTCTCGAGAATTTTGACCGACGCATTTATGTTATCAGTTTTGACTTTAAAAGATGTAGTTTTTATATTGGTAAACAATTTTTAACGGATTTTTGAAGAAGTGCAATTTTTTAAGTAAATTTTTTCGATAGGCATTGATTATATCATTCGATACCTTTATCAAATACGTGGGAACCCTTTTTTAGTTGTTATGAAATCGCTCTTCGTAATGGAGAAATTAGCTAAAGTGTATGCGAAACCCGGTTTTGTCTACTTTTCCCAACTTTGGCAAGCGACCACTTTAGTGAGAAAGCAGCAATCAGGGCAACCAAAAAAGGATTCCAGGGGTATTTTGTGAAAAACGCATCTGCTAAGTGGTAACCCTCTAGCATGCATACTAAAAGATCCACATTCGCTGGAAAAAATTTGATGGTGTTTATGAAAAAATACATTTTTTATGATAGCAGTTGGAAGATGACCATTGCTCATGTAATTGGCATCTGTGAGACCTTCAAGCTGGCGCCCGTAGTTTAATTGTACGGTATGCACAGCTTAAGAAACGATTATTTAATTTCTGAAAATGACAACTTCTGGACGCCAAAATAAGAAAATTGGTAATATCTCACGATAGCGAAAAGCTAGAAAGTAGATAGAGCACAACAATCTCTTCTCTATATCTTTTGAATGAATATAATCATAACTATGCTGCTACTGTCGAACTATCAGAACCCGGCGAAACTGCCCTTAAAAGACACGTTGACGTTTCAAAGCGGGATTGCACAGAGGGTGTTAGAATGCTAAAAGAACTTATTCTGGAAAGTTTCATCAAATTTCGTCTTAATTTGGGCCATCAAACAACAATACATGCCCAAACAGAACCACCACCCTAATGTTGAGATGCTCTGAGGTGTCGGTTGCATTGATCTTCTATGCGTGAAAAAATTTATTTTTGGATTTTTCCCAAATATTATAAAATTTGGTATCAATCGACAGCTACTGGGACGAGGACTAACTTTTCTAAAGAACTATGGGTCTGAAACGCTGTCTGTGCAAATTAGTCAAAGTTAAAGCGTAACTGGAAATTGCACAGCGCGCTAAGGTGAGGTCTGTTCATAAATAAAGTACGTATACATTTTGAGCGGCGACTGGCTGGCTAACCTCAATCCACATTTGCAATGAAATATTATCCTCGTAAAAGCTTTAATTTAGTGTATTGGTCAATATTTGGTGTTATACATATATATTGTTATTATTATTATAACTACATTGGTCAATGTATTGGTCGTAAATTCGCTTGCGTTCGGACTCCGCGTAACCTTGAAGGTCCCATCAATGAAATTTTCAAGTTTAGTGGCTTTGAATCTGAGTAACTCTGGCTCATGCAAACTCTAATATTTTGTCTTGTATTTGAGAACATATGTACCTCTATAGTGTGTGTGAAAATCCGTGACTATCGGTTTTGGACCAAGCTACCTCACCTTACGCAATTTTTCCACTACAGTGCAGTCATACTATTCACGGTCTGGAATTATCTTGTCAAAAAGTTAACCTTATTTTAGTGGTAGGCTGAGTGTTAGACAGCTTTTATTATTATGGAATGTCCCTAGTCCCTTAACACCAATAGCCATATAGCAAAACGTTTACTATCAGAGTATAGCTACAAAGCTAATTGAACAGAGCAAATAAGATTACATTATATAAACTGCTTGAAGCGGTTGCAGCATTGAAAACTGAAGCGTTTTTAAATGTTAAGTGCAAATTTGTTTTCATTTTAATTCTGTCAATGCAAGCGGCGTCACTTCGTCGTAGATGCTTCTGGTACTGTCGTCGTCGTTTTGCTTTCTTTGTATTATACCACCCTTAAATAAGTAAAAAATTGTTTCATCTGGTTATACTCGTCCAGCATCCCGTGTAAATTAATACAATAAGTTGATAAGTCCAATAAGTCATATGCAGTAAGTGAATTTATGTTTCATAAAAGTCATAATCAAATAAGTCATAAAGTGGCTTAAGATTAGCGATTTTGTAACTAGAAATGAAGGTTTAATTTAAATAAGTAAATAAAATTTGCAATAACTTCAACTTAAAAATCGCTTATTAAAATAAGCGACTTTGCAATAGATTTCCAAATTTTATTGTGTTCATTTTATAACAGCAAATTTAAGGAAAACGGGAAAGTTAGGCTATTGTAATGGTTACAATATTAGTAGAAATACTATACTACAAATACTACAAAGTTCTTCCCTTTCATGTTTTACAGTCTCAGTGGATATATTAGTGAATTATACAACTCTTTTGCACTTTTCCTATGTAAAGACTGTGCATATAAATCAGATAATGCACAGTGCAGCGTGCGTATAACTGAGTTATACGCACGCTGCACGCTGGGAAGCCGGTCCCTAATCTAAATTGCTGTAGCATACAGTTGCCTGCATGCTACAGCAGTGTGTACAGCAGAGCTCCAACCTAGACAGCTCTGCTGCACACCAAAAAGTAGGCCTCCCAGCCATGGCAAGCAATAATGTTGCTGCCACTTCATATTGAAAATTGTCTAAACTTAGCTGACAGCTGCAACATAAATGAGTAAGGTTTCATCAATTAAAGAGAGGTTGAATCGTTGTATAAGTACTTTACAACACACCTTAGCGTTGTTCACTAATTTGTACTGCGTACGTCGTATGGGAAGCCCTCGTGCGTGGCACTCGTGCGCTTCGCGCACTCGTGCCCCACACTCTGAGCTTCCCACACGGCGTGCGTATAAATCAGTGAATGCACGCTAAGGTGTGCTATAAAGTATACTTGTAGTGCTCAATAATAAATATTTATTTTACAGTGGAAAAAGCCAAGAAGAAAGATTTAATTCCATATACATGGGAATCGTATTGATTTGCGTATTGCTATGTTATGTTTGCTATGTTTGCGTATTTGCCTATTTGCCTATTTGCATATTTGCCTATTTGCTATCTTCGCTATGTTTGCGTATTGCTATTGCTATGCCATAAATAGCAAAAGTTATGATTGGGCCGCTCAAAAATGATGTCTGCGAAAGTTATCCCTCTTTAAGCCCCAAACTTGGGTAGTTTGGAAACTTTTGGTGAGTTTAATCCAGGCTAGCGAAAGCTGTAAGCTGAATCAAGTCAAGCCACCAATGATACATTTTGCGTCTCATCATAATACACAAATATGCAAAATTGCAGCTTTGGATCTTTATGAATGCGTAAGATAAGTGAACTTAAACAAACATCAAAAGCACCGACACGGCGGCATTTTGGCGTTTGTTTATTAGCTTAAGCATGCGTAAAGACCTCAAGCTGCAATTTTGCATACTTGTATATGATGAGACACAAATGTAGCACATTGGCTTGATTTGTTTCAGCTTACAGCTGTTGCCAGCTTAGATTAAACCCTCCAAAAGTGTGCAAACTAGCCAATTTTGGGAATTTATAAATCTGGAATCCTACGTAAATTTTATACGCAGTCATCTTAAAGCACATGTTACATGACATGAATTCAAAGTCGCTTTTTGCGTGTAAAATGCATATAATTTAGATGGCTTAGCAAGATATGACGTGCTGCTCTGAGGCGCAGCAGGAAAGGGAGTACTTAGATAATAATCAGCCGGTTGCACCAAATATGATTAACTTCTAACTAAAATTTTATTAGCTAGTCTTAATCTTATTTTTGTCAGATTCTCCGTTGCGCCAAGTTAGTTAGATTTTAAAATCTGATTAACTCTAAACCAATCAGTATTTTTCCCAGATGCGCTCTAGCAAATCAAGTACAAGCTTATGTCAAATGATGACATTAGTTATATTTTAGTTAGATTTTAATCATGTGTTAGTCAGAAGTTAGTCAAATGTTAATCTTACCTCTGACTAGAATGCAACTGCAACTCATTTGGTGCAACTGGAATTGGCCTTAATTAGAATTTAATTACAGATTAGTCAAATTACATGTTAGCCAGATTTGGTGCAACCGGCCTAATGTAAATCAACTATACATGTGCTTACAAAACACTAGTTACCTTTTGACTTTTCAGTATTCCAAAAGGTTTGGCAAACCATTTCAGCAATAAGGGCGGTCTTTCGGATTCAACTAGAGTTGATTCCACACCTGGGGATGGACCAGCAGCATAACGGTTTGGAATTCTGAGCACATGAAACTTGAGCAAAATTTTAAGAAAAATAACAAAGATTAATACGTCATTGCGAAAGAGCAATAAGTAGTATAAAAATCGGCGTTCCTGGACAGTGATAATTGCGGCTTTATGTCGCAGTTTTGTGCTACAAGGCAATTCGATTTTAACGGTCATTGCTAACTTCAGAAAGCCGAGTTTATTGCAAAATATCTATTATGCATTATTATTTGAAAATTATTATTATTATTATTATTATTATTATTATTATTATTATTATTCTATTTGAAAATCTATTTCTAATACGTATTGCTGGTGTCTTAGCAAAAGTCGATCTGCAATTGATCTATGAAAATGAATCACTTATCTTAAATTAGAATCAGTCTAATTTCAAAACTAATAAGTTAAATACGCCTCTTAGAGTTTTTACATCAATTTCAGTTTAATAACCTTAATATTTTTGATGTTGATTGTTTAACGAATAGGACTCCAACTACTAAGTTAATGTTAAAGGACTTTTAAAAGGTTATTTCAACTGTTTCAAAAGTAATTCCTCTTATATTATCACAACTATGAAGAATTAGAGTAATCTAGGTGTTCCAAAATAAAATTAAGAAACGTGTGAACAGTAGAACACTGGCCAATACTAAGACTAAAAACACTGGCATTGATTATCGACCAGATTTCAAAATGCTACGCAACAACCTAAACGCAACCTAAAACTATAGTCACAGTTGCTGCCGTATTTTAATTTAATCCTACATAAATTTGATTTAGTTGTTTATTTTAATTTATTACGTTGATTTAATTTTAAATTTACAGAAAAAGACCAAGTTAATGTTGACAAAAACGATTGACGTGCACGACTATACAGCTGTGACATATATATAGTATGATTATGCACTGTGATCGCATATACGGACCGCCTGGTTATGTCCGACTGACCTGATTGTGGGACGTATAAACTCATAAGTCACTGCCGAAAAACAAACACCTTTCAATGTATTACAAAAAACTACTAAGATGCGCATTCGCACCGGACAAGGACAACCTGGTGGGAGCAATCCTCAACCGTTCAGATTGTCATGGACAAAGCAAATTTACACAAAAAGACCAAATTAATGTTGACAAAAACGATTGACTTGCACGACTATACAGCTGTGACATATAGTATCATTGTGCACTGTGGTTGCATATACAGACCGCTTTGTTATGCCCGATTTACCTGACTGTGGAACTCATCAGGGGCTTACAATCAGGTTATTTTGCTTTGAAATTGACCACCCATTTTCAACGGTGAAACGTTGTTTCGTCCCCTGGCGATCAACTCCATTCACACGTGATGTTAAGCACATATATTCGCCTCACAAAGAATTAATGCCCACATCAAATTTACTTTGTAGATTTTAATTCAAGCAGCTTGCATCAGATTTGTTTATTAGTCTAATTATGGAACAAGGGCTATTCCTTTCGTTTATGCGGATTTATGCGGACATGGCGTGTATTCCACTTATGCCTAGTGGAATTGTGCCTACTCTTTTGATGTAGCCGCTGAGCAGTTTCAAAACTCAAAAGTGGAATTGTGCCTACCCAGAAAATCTGAAAAGTGGAATTGTGCCTACTACTTTTATGCCTAGTGGAATTATGCCTACTTTGTCTACCAGGTTTAGATAAGTCTCCGACTACGCAGTCACACTTCAAAGAAGTTCAAATCTTATTTCACAATGACAAAGAACTAAATTATCAGTTTTTCAAAACTACCATGCTGTTTGTGCTTACGGAATATTGTGAAATAAAGTAATCTAGCATGAAGACATTAATTTGAATTTAAGCTTCAAAGTTCAAATCATTCTACACTACTTACGAAAAAGATAGAAATTGCAGTTTGAATTAAAATTCAAAATTGCGCTTTCGATTTCAAAAATTACAACAATGAAAAAATTTTAATTTCAATGCAAAAACTAGTAATAACAACGATGTTAATTCTAGCTGGTGGAGTACGTTGTTATTTGTTGTTGTTACTGTTGTTGTATTTTTAATAATCGGACGATGCAAGTGCATAAACATAAAAGGTAAAATCAAACATGAAAGCACATTTCAGTAAAGCTAAGACAAAATAGCAGTAATTCCACTTTTGAGATTTGTAGTAGGCACAATTCCACTTCTTAGTTTTGCTAAATGCAAGTAGGCATATTTCCACTTTTGAGTTTTGACGATGAGTAGGCAGAATTCCACTAGGCATAAGTGGAATAAACCGGACATGGCATCTGAAACTATCAGTATCGTGTGTGAATGTCATGCCGTCAGGGAAATTCCCGTAAATTGCTTTCGGCTCGTTTTACTGAAGCAGCCAACTCTACTTTAACAGAATGCTCAACATTCGGAAAACAAAGTTATTTATCTGTTTTGGGAGGAAATGCTTGTGTTTAGGAGGTGTCAAAGGTTTCCAACAAAACAGGAGGTTTTTACTGCTGAATGAAAAACGAGACATCCACGTAATGCCACAAGCGGAGGTTAACTGTCCATGAGACCAATACTGATACTATCAAGATCTAATTGTTAGTTCTGTCAGTTCACTGAAGGGATAACTTTGTTATGGTGCGTGAAGTTTTGTTTCTTAATAATAAGTTATGAAGTGAATGGTTATGTAAAATTTCTAAAAGACCCTATCAATGGTTGAAATAAGACTAGAATTGGTGCTATTTCGAAACCTAGTTATGATAAGCATTGCGTCAAATCAAAATGTATTTCTAATGAAACGTTTGTGAATCAGTCAACGGTCAAATGTTCATGAAATAAAAATGGTTGAATTTGAATAGCAATGCTAATTAGGTTTAGCACCTTGTTACAAAAGCATATATCTGCTATTTGAGTAAAATAATTGGGGTTATGCCCATTTGTTAATTGGTAAATGATTATAAAAACAACAAAAAATACAGTTTGTTATATATTTCCGAATGTTTACGAAAGTTTACGGATGACAAGACAATCGCTATAAAGATTTGGTTGCATTCAGATAGCTTTTGATTGGAAGCATTCGACGCTTTCTTGGTTATACCAGGCGCTTCAACAAATGCAAAGGTAAAGTAGTGGAGTTGAATTTAACTTTTTATGTTTACGTTTTTAACCTGCAGGGTTAGACAATTAAAACACATAGAGTTAAAAATAACTCCATGCTTTCACGATGACTTCATTTTAACTCTACTCTACTATGCTCTGCGCTACTCTACTCTACTCTACTCCCTTGTCAAGAACCCTGAGATTCCTATTTAGAGGAACAAATGAAAAACTATGTGAACAGACTGTGTGTTGGCCGTTCTCAAACGTTAGCTGGCTATTCTCAAATGTTAAAGGAATCATCGAAAATCTATTCCCAACTAAAGAAATGATCCATGTATATAATTCAACGTAAGTCAATAATGAATCTCAAGCGGCTGATATCTAGGCTACGACATGTTTCGCAAAATTTTTTAGCTATCATGTGTCTTGTACGTGACGCCAGCTTACATAAAATGTTTAATCGTGCTATGCATTTTAGTTAATTTAGCGGTGATGTTGCTTACCCTATTGTTGTTACCAAGTTTCTGGAGGGCGAATTTGTCCCTCTTGCCCAGTTATTTTTCAAGTGCCCTTATTTAATGAAGTTGCATCGAAACGGAAGTAATGTCAGAAAAAGCAAGAGCGTTTGGAGAGAGCATTTGAATAATGTTCATTTTGAAAACTTTTGTTTTGTGGGAGAAAGACAGCTTCGCTCGTTTACAGCTGCGAATCCAAATCCTGCTGCTCAAGTTACTGGGATTAACTTCAGAAAGCGCCAAGCTGTTCGCAGCCTAACTTAAAATTGAACAAGCAGTTCAGAGAGCTGTTCAAAGAAAGCACAAAGAAAATGATTTACAAAATGCTGTCTGGCGTAATTCTGGAATTTCCTGCAACAACCGGTAGCGCAAGTGCATCGTTTGGCTACATGAAAGAGCAAACCGCAGTAGATTCAACCAGTACGTTCGCTTACCTTCCAGATTTTAATCCAAAAAGCTTGCATCAGATTTGTTTATTAAGCTTATTATTCAACAAGGCCTATTCCTTTCGTTTATGCGCGACATGGCATCTGAAGCTATCAGTATCGTGTGTGAATGTCATGCCGTCAGGGAAATTCCCGTAAATTGCTTTCGGCTCATTTTACTGAAGCAGTCAATTCTACTTTAACAGAATGCTCAACATTCGAAAACAAAGTTATTTATCTGTTTTGGGAGGAAATGCTTGTGTTTAGGAGGTTGGCGTCAAAGGTTTCCAACAAAACAGGAGGTTTTCCTGCTGAATGAAAAACGAGACATCCACGTAATGCCACAAGCGGAGGTTAACTGTCCATGAGACCAATACTGATGCTATCAAGATCTAACTGTTAGTTCTGTCAGTTCACTGAAGGAATAACTTTGTTGTGGTGCGTGAAGTTTTGTTTCTTAATAATAAGTTATGAAGTGAATGGTTATGTAAAATTTCTAAAAGACCCTATCAATGGTTGAAATAAGACTAGAATTGGTGCTATTTCGAAACCTAGTTATGATAAGCATTGCCTCAAATCAAAATGTATTTCTAATGAAACGTTTGTGAATCAGTCAACGGTCAAATGTTCATGAAATAAAAATGGTTGAATTTGAAAAGCAATGCTAATTAGGTTTAGCACCTTGTTACAAAAGCATATATCTGCTATTTGAGTAAAATAATTGGAGTTATGCCCATTTGTTAATTGGTAAATGATTATAAAAACAACAAAAAATACAGCTTGTTATATATTTCCGAATGTTTACGAAAGTTTATGGATGACAAGACAATCGCTATAAAGATTTGGTTGCATTCAGATAGCTTTTGATTGGAAGCATTCGACGCTTTCTCGGTTATACCAGGCGCTTCAACAAATGCAAAGGTAAAGTAGTGGAGTTGAATTTAACTTTTTATGTTTACGTTTTTAACCTGCAGGGTTAAAGACAATTAAAACATATAGTTAAAAATAACTCCATGAGTGTCCATGAGACCAATACTGATGCTATCAAGATCTAACTGTTAGTTCTGTCAGTTCACTGAAGGAATAACTTTGTTATGGTGCGTGAAGTTTTGTTTCTTAGTAATAAGTTATGAAGTGAATGGTTATGTAAAATTTCTAAAATACCCTGTCAATGGTTGAAATAAGACTAGAATTAGTGATATTTCGAAAGCTAGTTATGATAAAGCATTGTCTCAAATTAAAATGTATTTCTAATGACCTTGTTATTGTAATAACTTGATGGTATTTGGGACCAGCCAGTGCCAACTGGGCCAACTTGGTATAATTTGAACTTTCAAAACATTTTTGAAAACAGTTTAAAACCGGGTGTACTTTTGTCGTTTTGGTGTGTGAAATTTGGTGTCGGAAACTGCTGTCAAAATTTTGTCAACCAATTCGTTCTATGTACGAAGGGAGGACTGCGGTTCAGCGAAACTTTGTCTGCATCGTGGCATACTGGTCGGTCTACGGTTGATCCAGGGACAGAAATGAAATACCAGTTGAGATATGAAAGAATGAGCAAAACAAGTGGCACTGCAGCACCTCAGACCTGAAAATTTCGGGCTTGTGGTGGGAATCGAAGTCAGAAACCGTTGGTTTAGCACATAGATTCACTACCGACTGAGCCAACCAGGCACAAACGAACAAAGCTTAGTTTGAATTCGAACACAAACTACAGCGACCGTTAAGACGGCGATTTTAATTCTAAAGTTTGAAAGGGGTATTGTCAAAGAAATAAAACACACGCAGGCTGGTAATACCCAACGCCTTCAGGGCTCTGAACGTCGAAACTAATAACAGTGACAAAAATTTCAGCCATAGCGATGCGAATAAGAACTTTGAAGTTGTAAGTCTATAAAGAGGAATTAGTGGGCTAATTTATTCTGGCAATTGGTGTGACCATTCTGAAGTAATTCCTTAAAGTTAAAATACATTACGGCAAATGTAGCCTAAATGTTGTACGCAATGCTACTTTTAACTGCGGGCTGACTGTCCGGTATCAAACCCGTAATTAAGGAGGTGAATCGATCACAGGCTAACTAAAGTGCAATAGATCGACTAAACCAGACCCCTATTAATAACCCACTCTAGTAAAGATTAAAGGAATCATAAATTTATTGTATTGACTGGCTAGCCTATTAAGGCAACGAATTCCAATAAAGTATACAAAATAATAACTATAAGTAGATGTAAAACAGGGATTCGAG
>JASAND010004270.1:0-56450 GCA_030248195.1 Trissonchulus latispiculum | reverse complement strand
ATTTACACCAATGAGAGTTGCTCTCATCGCTGCTCTGATCTCCGCTGCGAAGTTGCTCCCAGCTTACTCCGAACCTACTCCGAAGAAGTTGCTCCAAGCTACTCTGAGCCTACTCGAGTTGTTCCTATTCCATTATTCTGTTCATTTGTCTACCGAAATTAATAAAAAGGCATGCAGCAGGACAGACAGCGGGAAACGAACATCCAACAATGTGGTTCTAAATCACACTCCTGTGATCAATGTGGGCTCATGTTCAAGAGCATTCAACCTACAGCGGCACATCCAGAACGTTCACAATGAGGACTCTAAGCTAGAGGCCAGCACCGAGGGGAGTAGTGAATCGAGTTGTGGAGAGACATGCCACACTGTTGATATTGGTGAATTTTGGGATAAACTGGTGAAACAGTCTGAGCAAAAATATGTTAAAAGGATAGATAGATTAATGTCTGAGTATCAGGCAGATGGACATGATGAGGATGAGGCAGAAATTGAAGCTTACAATGAAGTTCGACCAAGAATTCGAGCAGACCTCAACAGAAGAATCTATTTCCATATCCTGCGCTGTAAAGCCTTTCTCAATGATCCAATTATTGAGGAAATTTTGGACAAACAAGCAGATTATGAGCAAAAGTATTCTAGTGAAGAAGAAGCACTGAAGCGAGCTATTGAAAAGAACTCTGACATAAGCACTGTTGTGTTACCTGAAAAGGTAGTTGGTGGGCAAGCAAGCGAAAATAGTGTGCACAGTGATTGAGCTGAACCAGCTAAGCTGGGAGTAGGCTTGAAGTAGGTTTTAATATCGAGAATGCTTGTTGATGTTTGATGATTTAAAGGCTTAGTGTTAGATAATCTTTTTCGAACCTCTAGTTAGAACTACAAGTATCTTTGGTGCTCTTTAGTTACTCTTGATTGCTGTTTTTGCTCATTGGCGCTCCTGGCTACTCTTCAATTACTCCCAATTACTCCCAATTTAGTCCTTGTTACTCACTATCTTGTTATTGTTTGTAAGAAGTTCATACTTTGTATGAGTTGGGTATTGTACATTTGCTATTTAAAAAGATGAGCAGGTGGAATTTTGAGAATAGTGTAGGCTATTTAAGGATACATTATGATAGTATGTTATGAACCTGAAATGTATAGAGTGGAAACAAAGAAGAGGAACAATAAATCTTGAAGGTTTTTCATTTTAGATTTGTCTAATGAATTTGGCTGCATTCAATTTTGCACTGTATGCTTATGTATGCGTATGTATAATTGTATATGAGTGTAAAATAAAGAAAAAATAAAAAAACCGTAACGGTAGTCTAGCCGTCTGATGAGACCCTTTGGCAAGGGTCGAAACGGTTTTGCTGTTGTTATGGCAACCGTTGCTAGGCAAACTGTTGCCATAGCAACCAATGCCTCCATTCTGGTATAAATTAGCAGAACCCATAGAAAAGCCTCATTTGTGTTATTTTTCTTGGTTGAGAGCGGTCGGTTGTGTTGAAGACTACAGAAAACTTTTTTGTAACTTTTGCAGAATTGGTAATTATATTGGTCAACATTTCCAAAAGCAAGTTTATAAAACTTTTTGCTACCTGTTGTTACAACAATTAACACTTTTACAAAACAAAACTTTTTGCAACTTTTCCACACAAATTAACACTTTTAAAAAACTTTTAACAACTTTATTAAACTTTTTGTAACTTTTTCAAAACTTTATAAAACTTTATAAAAAATTTTCTCAACTTTTTTTGCAAACTTTGTTCACAAGCATTTTCAAGTTTATATAACTTTAAAAAACATCTGGTCATTGTTTCAGTTAGGATTACCAGTCATTGTAATAATTAGGTAAAAAACATCTGGGCTCGACCGGTGGCGGTGGCGGGTGGGCTGTGGCTGCGGGTGGTTTTAGAACCCCCCCCAGTAGCCTAGCCGTCTGATGAGACCCTTTGGCAAGGGTCGAAACGGTTTAGCTGTTGCCATGGAAAGTGTTGCCATAGCAACTAATGCCTCCATTCTGGTAATGCAGTATAGTATAAATTAGAAGAACCCAGAGAAAAACCTCATTTGTGTTATTTTTCTTGGTTGAGAGCGGTCGGTTGTGTTGTAGACTACAGAAAAGTTTTTTGTAGATTTGGTAATAATATTTAACACTTTTCCAAAGCTTTTGCAACTTTATAAAACTTTCACAACTTTGTAACGCTTTCAAAACTTTCGTAAAGCTTTTTGCTACCTGTTGATTTTTAAACAGACAACAATTAAAACTTTTTTAGAACTTTTAGCAACTTTATGAAACTTTTTACAACTTCTAAAATTTCAGCAAACTTTTTAAGCTTTCCTGAACTCATTCAACAGGTCTCCAAAAATCAGTAGCGAAGGTTTTAATAATAATTAGGTTAAAAAACTGTGGGTCCCACCGACTTTGGAGCCGGGAGGCTCCGGCTCCGGGTGGTCCTACAACCGCCATTTTATCACTACTTTGGATACATTGACAAAAGAAACAAATCTAATTGGATAATGATAACCCTGAGCTGAAGACTTGGGTTTATTATTTTTGACAAGGCCTAAGTTGGTGCAACGGCCTAACTTTAACTCTGAGCTTGAAATCAGCTGTAGAATAGCCAACACAGAGTCAACTCAACCCAGTTAAGGAGGGGTCGCTTTTTGTCCGATTTTTCGACGATCTCCGATTTTGCTCATTTTCACATATTTTGTAGTCCCAATGGGACTTCAGAACAAGACCAGAGCGTTTTGCGTAATATTGCTTCTATCGTGCTGTAGAGCCCTCCAAAAGTGACCTCGACATGTGTCAAACATAGGCAAATGAAAAAGTTAGGTTAAAAAGTTTGTGGCAGAAACATTTTTCGCTGTATGCAAGATACATTGCTACAACGTTGTTGTACATGTTAAGGACATATCAGAGAGTGCAAATAACCCTTCTGGAACAATTCTGTTGAGTGTCAGAGTTTTGGCGATTTTTCAAAGTCAAAATTTTGTAAAATTGCTACTTTTGTACCACGAAAGACAGGACCAGCGAAACATTTTTGCCTCTCCTGGACGATTGGCAAAAGCTACAGAAATCGCTTATAGATAGTTGCACTCTACACATAAACAGAATTCTTATGACAGTAGTTTCAAATTTCTACCATTTGTAGTGCTCGCAAAAAACTTGCCACAAAATGGGCTAATTTAGCCAAAAATCATTATTTTGCACAGTTTTCACGTTCTTTAAATAATTTCTCACTCGTTACCGTTTCGAAAGTCACCAAAATTGGCACATAAAACTCTCAATGCCTGCCTGACACTATGGTAAAGGCAAATGCTTCAAGGTAGACCTTTTCTGTCGTGTCGGCTCGGCTCCTTTGATCTCTTATAGGTCACAAAAGTCAATTTTTGAAATTTCCAAAATATAGACCATACATTAAGATAAGGTCGGGTCCTGGGGGGCTTGTCCCCAAAAAATTTTGAGGGGGCTTGTACCTCAAAAATAAATTTGTAAAATTTTTCAAAATATTAACGCTGATTTTATAATGTATTTTAGAAACCTCAGGATTAGGAGAATCAGATAAAACCATCATATCCGGTCTATATTCGGTTTGTCCGACACTAAATCGATAAAAGCGTTACAGATTCCGAAGGAAAATGCTAATGAAGTCATACTCTGGTATATTGGTCCATGGCGCAAAACATTTCCAAAAATCCGGTCACATCTGGCCCATGTCCGTTAACCGAATGTCCAGGTCACAAAGATTGTAAAGCAAGATGGGTAGGTCGTGCAGTTTCGTTGATTGGACTTTTGGATTTTTTTGGTCGCAGTTAGTCTGTATACAAATTTTGTCCGGTTTGGACCAAAGTTGCAGGATCTATGGTCGTATCCGCTTCGAAAAAAAACCGATAAAATGGGTTTTCCGCTCTGGAGCTCGGAATCGCGGATAAAAATGCTCGTTTTAAGCACAATGAATGTTTGCAAGGCTACTTTTATTTTGTCGGTGTCAAAACAATCGAATATCCGGTCAATTTCTGGTCCTGAGCTTTGAAATTTGAGATTTCACGGCATATTATCACAGTATGCGGTTGGCCCGGAGATCAAATTATTTCAATAAAATGTTATTTGGTATATCCCTAACAAGCACGATCCTCAAATTACTTCATATCTGCTGTAATTTTTGAATGATAGCGTTTTAAAATGGGCTGATTTTGTTTGTATTATCTAATTGTTAAACCGGATTTGAAGTTTGCTCCCACAGTCTTAGATTTGTCGCATGCAATACAACTTATCTTAACACCATTTTTAAAATTCTTTTTCCTATTAGTTGCAGCAAGAGTACCTTATGTCAAATTTACGTGTATAAGCGGACCCCTCCCCGAGATCTCGGGAGGGGGGTCCCCGCTTAGCGTTGTTAAGCGTGTGTTTATATGCAGTCGAACTGAAGCCTCAGCTACCGCAATCCTCATCAGTGCTTTTCAGTTCAATCGCATATATACACACGCTTAACAACGCTAAGCGGGACCCCCCCCCCCCGAGATCTCGGGGAGAGGTTCGCTTATACACGTAAATTTGACATAAGGTAGGCGATTAGCCAATCAGATGCGTTTTAGTTCAAACGCATGTAAACACATGCTGAACCCTAAATATTCTGTTACCACATGTAAAGTATAAGTTGTCTAATAGAAATTGGATATGTTTTATAAGTATTTCCGCAGTGATAATGTCCTTAGATATTTTTGTGGTTCCCCATCTTACGCGAAGTTTTATTTTATGCATGGGATATCTCATACCTTTTTGTATTAGTTCTTCGAGATTAGAGAGTATGGTGTCATGGCGTAAGTTAGTGTACAAGGTAATGAAATCATATGTATTAATAGTTTTAGCTGAGCTGGTTTCATTAATTTTATTAAGTTTGTTTAAAATTGCTTGGCTGCTACCTGTAATCCAGAAAGGGTTTTGTTTCAGGAAAGCCTTTGATACTTTACCGTATCTAGATCTAGAGGTAGTGATTAGTTTAAGAGCATTGTCTATGAGAATGGATAGTGGTTTAGTGACTGCATGTTTACTTGCTATTATGGTTCTGAATTTGATAGGATTTTTATGGAATTTTGGTATTAGATATGTGTGGTAGTTCTGTATTATCTCCTGTTTGAATGTTATGGGAATTATAATATGTAGAGGTAGTTTTTATTATACTAGGGTAATCTAATGTGGAATTTGTATAAGTGTTGGCAGTAGTATCCAGTATCCCTAATTCTTTTAAGGTACTGTAAATATAAAATTCTTTGCAGATAATAGCAATGTTTTGGTTTGCTTTATCTACCGGTGTTAGGACGTAATGAGTATGTACATTTTTGAGTTTTGATTTTAGGCTAGTTGTTTTAGGTGTATTCTTATACCTATATGATTGTTTTTGAAGACTAGACTCAGTTATATTAATTATGTTATCTACCCATTTTATTAACGCGTAGTTGTCTATATTGTACTTACGATTTATTTTTGTAACATATTGTTGTAGTCCCTGTTTTATGTCATTTATGATGAGTTCTAGGTTTAGTGGTTCCGGGATTCTGTATTTTGGGCCATTCTTAAGGATATCTTCTAGTATTGGGTTGTCTATTATTTTTAGGTTACCTGTTATGACATGTTGATGTATGCGGTCTGAGTATTTGTTTTTATTACAATGACATTGGAACCCTTTAGTTTTGTATTGATGGAGCCAGCTGTCTATATCTAAGTTGGTAATAGTTTCTTTGTAGTTGTATACTTGAGTTGCAATGGGCTGATTGTACTTGTAAAATATCCTTGGGTGGTGTAATTCCTTAGAACTTGTATTTATTGGAAATAGGTGTGAGCTTTCTTGTATGATTTTATTGATATTTATTTTATCTATAATTGTATGACTAAACCTAAAGATAATATGTTCTTTATTATTCTTTTTAGAAGTTTGATTATTATTTTTGAGTTGGTTTAACCTACCTTCAGTGAGGTCTCTAACTAAATCATGTTTTGGGTTGTTTTTTATAGTTTTCGTTAATTGTAAGAGTAAGTTTTAACTGTTTTTTATTGAGCATATTGATGGTGTCGTATACGTGTTTGTTAGAAGTATTGTCATGGAAAAGGGTATGAATGTCATCTTGTGTGAAATGGTTGTTTTTGTTTATTCTATTAGTTTTAGTGCGAGTTTTTCCGGGTTATTATTATCTATATGTAGGTTTTCTATAACGGTTTTGTTATAATTTTCTCCGATGAGTAATTCGTTTAGACCATAGGGAGTTTTTGTTTTTAACCGTTTGATCCAGTATGCTTCTCTTTGTCTTCGTGTCTTCCTGTCCAGTGTCTTGTCCGCTGTAACCTGAAACGATTCTATAATTTGTACGGAGAATGTTTTGCATGCACCTATGTTAAAGTGTGCAGCAAGTGTCTTACAGTTTGCCTTTATAGGATTTTTAATGCTATTGTTATGTTCATTTATTCTGACTTTAAGTTTCCTACCTGTTTCGCCCACGTACTGCAGTCCACAATGGGTGCAGGTAATTAGGTAAATGACATTTTCCGTGTTACAATTTATAGTATTGCCTGCTTGATTGGTTATGTCAAATATGTT
This sequence comes from Trissonchulus latispiculum, assembly GCA_030248195.1. Taxonomy (NCBI): domain Eukaryota; kingdom Metazoa; phylum Nematoda; class Enoplea; order Enoplida; family Ironidae; genus Trissonchulus; species Trissonchulus latispiculum. The sequence continues at coordinate 49,872 of JASAND010004270.1, read as the reverse complement.
TTTACTGTAATATCCTTGGAAGCTGTTTCCTTCCTTAAAAACAGTACAGGTAAAACATCTACGGGAGTGGCACTTAACCCCCGTGTTATTATTATCTCCGGGTGGGATTGTGTTAGCTAGTGGCGCACTTGTATCTGAATGGCTATGATCGTTGCCTACAGCCCTGTCATCAGTCGTTTTCGAGTCCGTCAACGTAGAAGCATTGGGTGGGCATGTATTCTCCGGCCCTGATACGGTGCCCGTGCCGGCATTTTTCGCAAGTGGACTGTTCATAGTTATTAAGTAATAAAAACGCAGGATCAGTTGTGCAAGTCCAAAGGATAGTCTATAATCGTATTGAGGGCTGAGGCAATTGAAGTTTCGTACGTCCGGGTATACATAATCTCAATTAGCGAGTATACGCGCAAAAAGAATTATATTGTAAATCCTAAGGCGTGAACACACGCGCAACCCTAGCCCATAGGGAAGAGCAGGCTCAAGGGCCACTATGGGTGTGGGTTGAAACCAAAGAACGAGGAGGATAGAGGCTTAGGCGCTATTAGGAATACAATATTATTAGCAGTACTAGTTATTGAGTAGTGAGGAGGTATCCCTTAGTACTTACATGTATTCCGATCCATCGATAGATGTACCGTCGATATTGCCAGAATCGGGGTTCGAGGCAGCCATAGTAATTTTACCTTCTACTACTGAAATAACTATAAATATTGCAGTAAGGTGCTAATTAAACAAACACATAAGCAAACCAAAAGGAAAAGGAGCTATGGGATATATAGGCTTAGATATAACAATAAGGGGAAGGTACTAATCTGCAAGTGGTTCGTTATATCCGTTAATACTACAAAGTAATCAGAGTCTTTCGGCCCTAATCCCTTAGACCCTGACCAAGCAAAGGTTAAGTAATCAGATTGTTTTTACAATTACAGATCCACGATAGGGGTGCCGAGTGTTGTTTTTACCGGTGGTCAGAGTGGACCGGGACCAGAATGAAACATCATCAGAGGGATCCAGTTCTGACAAAGTAGTATGAAAAGATGGGTCAACAGAATTAACTGGTTGGGCCAGCCTCTATTAGACCTGAATCATCCTGATCTTAGTCCAGCTTAACTTAACTTAACTTAACTTAGCTTAAATCATAGTTATAGAGATAGAGACAGATAGAGACAGATTTGTTCCAGGTAAAAACTAAAAATGTGCATCAGCATTCAGCAGACGTCTGCCTTTGTTTATGAGTTTTGTTAAAATTTCTTTGAGCGACCTTAGAAAATTGAACCATTGTTTTGTCTTAAACGCTTTCTGAAAATTCTTAGTTTAAAGGTTACTTTGCTACAAAGTGTTATCGGTCCTTCAAGACGCAACAAAACCTAAAACTAACTGTTGGAAACAAATCTTTTATCTGGAATTTTAAAGTAATGATTAACTAACTTATGCAAATCATTGATTGAACTAACTTATCATTCCTCAAGCAGGCCGCCAACCCACTTCTTATGGAGATAAGTTTTTGAAAAATTTGTAAAAAAAGTTAAGCAAAACTAATAAAAATCTGCAAAAAGTTCGTTCTAGCCAAGTAATTACCATGCCATGCCATGCCAAATATATACCTGATTGACTAAACCTTTGCAAGTTTTTAGCTCATAAAATGATTCACGCGGCAATGTTAATTTGGACAATTTTGTAGAACAAAACACAGTTTATATTATGTAATTATACTGTTCTATTTTTGATTGTTCGTTACAGTGCCAATCTCAATTGCTGTTTTAACTACAATTGAATTAAAGTGAGTGTGCCGTTGAATTTCGATTGAACTACATAATACTCAGAGTCCGTGATTTTCCCTATATATATATATATTATAGAAAAGTAAAAGTAAGCAGCGTAACGGAACTCCGACCACAAAACGCGAATGCTGCCCGTTTGAGGGGGCGGTCGACAAAACCCACCCCATTCCAGATTGTATGAATTTTGATTTTGGGTATATCAGTTCCAAGGTTAGCTATATGCTGCTGGATTGGGGAAGCAATGTCACGTGGGGTGAAAAAGGTCCCCGTGTGTCTCTTGCAACTTCTCAATCCAGCTGAGTGTGTAATGTTAAAAATGAAGATATGGCAGATTTTCCTACCTATCCTATTTGAGTGCTCGGCCACCATTCCTCCTTTATTCTTCACTTCTTCCTCTTCTTTTCACTATCACCCCATGTTTGGTCCTGCACCCTCCGAGCGGGTATCTAGATTTCAGCCATCCTAGTCACTATTGATATGCGGGGAGGCAATCGTTATCGGTATCCAAGGTCTCGGTTGCCCTGTGAGTGACTGCGGCCACCTTATCGTTGAGCTAAAGGGGCCGATAACCGCACGTCAGATCTGCTTGGGGGTCATGTTTTCTGTCCGTGGTCTTCGTCTCTCTTGTCGTCTTGTCTGCCAATCTGCAGACTAGGGGAGCGGCACACAAATGGTCTCTTTGAGGACTTAATTTGTGCTGGGCACCACAACAAAAAGTGTCAAATCTTATCTATGTAAACTGAAAATCTGTAGTAATGTATCTAATGTAAGGTTTATAGAGCAGCATGTGCACGATATTATGAAGCAAAATTTTGCAACTCAGTTGACGCACAAAATCAGTAAAATTGAGAATTGGCCAACAGTCGGCCATTGGCCAGCCAACGGCCAACGGACAAGCCAACTGACGATTTGAGATTTTCTCAGCCAACGCAAATGGCTTGGAAGAACAATGTTCCAATATTCCTTGAGCGGGGAACATTCGTGTACTGTGATCGGAGCGTTCCGTTTCGTTTCGCTACTCTTCTTCTTATATACAAGGGAATTACGAACTCTCGATAGTATCAATGTATACCTTAGGTTATAACGTGCGTCAGCATATGAGCTACCTACAAGTAATTATATTCCACCCACAACAAGCCTTTCCCAACCACCATTTAGCTTCGTCTATTGTTCAAATTATCTCTTGAACAAAAATCCTAGTCCAAAAAAATCATCAATTATTTCTTACCTCTACCTGTACCCATTGAATAAATACAACCTATTTCTGCCCTTCCTCAAAATATTTTCTCCTGTAATTGGGTTTAGAGTTGTTGGTTATCTTCAAAATGGTTTTCATGGCTTAATCATTTATATATTGCCTTTTAGTTACCTATGAGTTCAGCCTTAAGGTTTTACGCTCCTAGTGGTCAAAACATTGTTTTAAGTTGCCACGTTTAAGCTGGAAATCAAGGGCATGCTCATTTTCGTGAAGTTACCTGGCAGCTCAATTGGTACTGAGTTGAACGTTCATACGTTAGCGTTACACCAATTCCATAAAAGTTGTCGACTACACTCGAGTACTCAATTACATCGTCTTGACTTTGAACCAGATTTTGCGTTATCGACCATCTCATTTCGAAACGATTTTGTAAAAGAAATCTTTTATCATTTTTTATATCAAAAGTATATTGCTTTGTTTGGCAATATCGTTTAATGTTTGACTTGTCTAGAACATTTAGACAAAATTGAGATTGACTTAATGAGAATTTGACTTAATTAGAATCAGCTGAGTGATAAGCTAGCTTGGCAGCTAAGCTCGACGACTCGAGTTCGAGCTATGTGGCCCATGTCAAGATAAAAGTCACTTTTTGATGTGCTCTGATCTACCACTTGGTTTTCTTGGAGCTTTTATTTTCATGGGGGTTCTTGGGGTTCTGGGGTTCTTAATTTTTTGTAGAGATTTGATCTATAACTATGTTTAGTTTCATTTTTTGATGGGGGTTCTGGGGGTTCTTGGGGGTTCTTAACTTTTCGAAGAGATTTGATCCTCCACTGCTTAGTTTTAAGTGTATGCTGGAAGTTATGAGGGTCCTGGAGTCCGGATATACCGAAAAGTGTGTGTGGTGCCTGGACCTGGATTTAGGACGAACTTGTTCTTCTTGTCGTCTGCTTTCGATAGATACCCATATTGTGCATATTGAATGTAGCATATACACAAATTTTAGTCTAAATTTATGAGAAAAGCCAGGAGAACCCCCCCCCCCCCAGTACACCCGGGTTATATGCTACCAATTTGATGATTGTTATGCTTATACACGTATTATAAACATATCGTGTCTGCGGAAGTGTCTGTTGCGGGAAAGGATCCGCAACGTAGTCACGTACAAATCATTGCTTTTACTACAATCTCTGGTAACCCTTTCCACTGGACTGATCATAATTACAAATGGCAATGAGGTACAGTACCAGAGCAAATTTTATCTATTTAATTAAAAATAAAATAAAAAATCATAAAATATATACAAAGTCAGAAAATGTAAGATATAAGATTATTTCATAGTAAAACTGAAATCCTGTCCTTTTTTGCTCTGTTCAGGCTCTGCAGAAACGTGGACAACTATATCATTATACTAAATCCCATCTCAGCCAAACGGAACCGGAAGGAAGCGCCGAAGCCCCGTCTTTGCAACAATTTTCTCATCCAACCAAAATGCGGTTCGAAAGACCCTGGAAAATCAAGTCGATTCTAACCCATGTTCCGCTGAAAGAGTAACTAAATTATACTGTTTAATGAATTATTTAGTTTATGTTAGGATTCATTGGGCTTATTTTCTACCGTACCTTTATTGAAAGTTTGAGCATGCACGGATAACTGATTAAATCTGTATTTTGCTCAAATTACTACTCATGTTTTGTTTTAGACGTCCTATGTTTGAAGAAGAGGGCAAGAATCGTCAAATTTCATCTGTCTCCGGATGTAAGCTGCTTAGCGTAAAGGTTCCCTGTGTGTGAAATAAAATTTTTAAAAGCGGGGTTCGAACCACCGAGTTTCAGATCTACAGTGAGACAGCTTACCACTCGGCCTCCTGGACTTTGAATGAGACTAGGTATTTAACCACATCAAGAGTAAATGATAGGAAGAGAAGAGTACGACACCGTAGCCGTTGCACTTTCGTGTGTGGAAACGTAAGATTTTTGCGTATGTGCCCCATCCCTATATGTCGGGAGGGCTCAGATTAGCGCTGTTAAGCTTGTGTTTATATGAGTTTGAACTGAAATAGGTTTGACTGGTTGGTTAGCTACCGACTATCGTAACCCACATCATTGTATTTGAGCAACAGTAGCAAACAGCCAATCAAATGCATTTCAGTTCAATCGCATATATGCACATTCTGAGTAACCCTAAGCTAGGCCCCTTTCTCCCGAAATCTCGGGGGTTTCAGCTTTTATATACACACAAATTTGACATAAAGCGATTAGCCAATCAGATTCGTTTTTTAGTTCAAACGTGTATAAACACATGGCGAGCATCTAACAAACAGTCTACTTGCAACAGAAAGTGTGCGATGTCGTGTACTCTTATTAACATTTACTCTTTATTAATTAACTGAGCCACAATAATTCATTGTCACTTTGGGGTGGGATACGAACTCTTTCTAGCTTGGTGCGACTGTAGCCTCGGCAGCTCAGTTGGAAGAGCGTCGGAGCGCTAATCCGAAAGTCGTGGGTTCGAATCCCACTCGAGGCCCGAATTTTTCGGTTTCTGCTAGGTGTTGAAGTGAAGAGGCAATGTCATTTCTTACATTAAGAGCGTTAATCCGAATTCCGAAAGTCGTGGGTTCGAATCCCACTCGAGGCCCGAATTTTTCGGTTTCTGCTAGGTGTTGAAGTGAAGAGGCAATGTCATTTCTTACATTAAGAGCGTTAATCCGAATTCCGAAAGTCGTGGGTTCGAATCCCACTCGAGGCCCGAATTTTTCGGTTTCTGCTAGGTGTTGAAGTGAAGAGGCAATGTCATTTCTTACATTAAGAGCGTTAATCCGAATTCCGAAAGTCGTGGGTTCGAATCCCACTCGAGGCCCGAATTTTTCGGTTTCTGCTAGGTGTTGAAGTGAAGAGGCAATGTCATTTCTTACATTAAGAGCGTTAATCCGAATTCCGAAAGTCGTGGGTTCGAATCCCACTCGAGGCCCGAATTTTTCGGGTCTTTTCGTTAGGTGTTGAAGCATGAAGAGACAATACCATTTCTTACATTAACATCAACTGATGTTTCTACAGTTCTCTTTATCGCACTACACAGGCTAGTTAAGATCTCTACATAAATTAGTGCATGGTGGACATAAAAGCTGGTTTGTTTTCCGTAATCAGTATTTGGTATTTTTTAGTTCCACGTTGGCGCCACTATGCTCCGACCTACTACGAAGTTCCCGACTTTGGCATGCATGCCCTCAGTAAAGGAGTCGGTTTATGGTCGGCTACGGGGTCGCCATACGTCCGACCAAAATCAACGTTTGCCTGTCGTAAACAACTACGGACTTCCATCGACCATTGGAGCAATACTGTCCAGCAAAATCATTTAAACATGAGCATAGTGTTACTCTGATAACGTAGAATGTGACTAGTGGCACACACTTACGCACTATTACCACTGCTTAGAAAATATTTGAGCTAAATCCAATACTCTTACTGCTCTACTTTATGAGCTTCGTCTACAAATTCTAGCTTCTAATAAACTGATAAAACAACGCCCTTTAATAATTAAAAGTACATATTTACACATGCAGTTCACAAAATAAAACAACTGCAATTAATAAAAACTACATTCAACTTAAGAACTGTGCACAATAGTTCGATTCAGCAGTAAATCTAAAACGTTGGGTTTCTTGTCTCGAACGGCAATGTGGGTACGTTCTTCCTCAAATAGTTCCTCCAAACTCCAAAGCTGAAATACAAAACAAAAAACACTAAAAATGCACAACAAGAATACCAAAAAGATAATGCAAACAAATTCTAGAGATACTTATAACACTGTATTTCCAATTAAAACATGCCTATGGAAATATAAACTGAACAGAACTATTAAACAGCCGGTTCCAAATTGAATTAACTTCTGTGTGGCTAAAATGTTATTAGCTAGTCTTAATCATACTTTAGTCAGATTCTACGTTGCGCCAAGATTGTTACATTTTAGTCATGACAAGTTTGATTAGTTGTAATAAATCAATCAGAATTTTCCCAGCTACGCTCCAGCAAATGAAAATACAGGATTTTGTCACGCGGTGACGTAAGTTAGCTTTCAGTCAGATTTGGTACAACCGGTCATAAGTCGCAGAAAAATTTCGGCATAGAAAATAAAGTCAACATCTAGTTAGACAACACATCAGAACACTTTTTCTTGAAACAACAAAAAACCTTCCGCAAACCTGGGCCAGCCTCTCCAAGTCAATCATGCCCCGACGGATCTTTTCCCACTTATAGTGTCGCAGACAGCGCTTCTTGGGCAGACGACACAGCCGGTTGAGGTCGATTGGTTCCGCTTGGGGATTCTGTCCGGCCAGGGAAGCCAGGGGGTCACTGCCACTGGGCTTGGACGATTTATCCTGGTCCATTCCCGCCGAGTCAGTGGTCGAGGGGCCCAGGATCACGGAGAGAGGAGAGCTGTCGAAGGGATAGCCACAGATCTCTTTCTCATCAACCTACAACAACAACAACAACAACAACAACGAATAAAAGCAAAAATAAATTCTGTAAACAAAAACAGCAGCATATAAACACATGTTGAACAATGGTAAGTGAGACCCCCCCTCCCGAGATTTCGGTCTTAATGTGCCGAGCATCTCGCAGGCCATTTCCATTAGGAAGGGCCAAGCTTCTCACTCTTGGTATTATAAACTCTTGGTCTACCGTAGGTGTCAGTAGGTGAACTGCTGGGTTTATTTTACTGGGGGGGGGGGGGCGCCCCCCCACTTTTTGGGTTCCCCCCCCACTCGAGCACCTCCCCCCCCCCCACTCGTTCCCCCCCCCACTTTTTTGGGCTTCCCCCCCCCCACTCACTATAGGGTGCCCAGAAAATGTCAAATTTTTAGGATTTTTAGTCAAAATTTTCAAAATTTTTCCGGCTTCGCCGAAAATTTTTGGTCAAAAATCGTCTTTTTTGGTGCTAAAACTCAATTTTTGAGCACTTTTAAGCTTAATTATAGCAGCATATGTAGAAAACAGGCTTTTTATACGGTATTTTTGGCATTTTTAGCCCATTTTATCCCCCCCCACTTTTCGACCTCCCCCCCCCCACTAGTGGGGGGGGGCTCCCCCCCCCCACTTTTTTTCGCCTAAAGTAAACCCAGAACTGCACAGAATAACTGAATGCTATTCTTAGATAGAGCTCATTCAAAAATCGCTGAAAAATAGGATCCTTACTACCACACAAAAGATAAAGTAAAAACAAAGGATCTATCGTTTACAACAAAAATGTACCCTTGGAACCTACCCAATCCTAGAACAGATATACAGGCAGACATTCCTTACGTAATTTAGGTTGCCATATGTCTTATAGGAACAAGTTAGGTTACGTACCAACTTTTTATTTTGAATTTCCTTCTGGGATGAGGTTAACAGAAAACATAAATAGTATCAAAATCTCAACATACTCTCGTGCTAATTCATGGACATTTTCCATTTATAGACATGAATGAAAAAACATCAAAAAATAGGTGTGTACCTTAGGATCCACAGAATGTTCGGGGCAAATGACCCGGAGCCGTTTGCAGTACGTCTGATTGGATTTGTTGTACTGGTCGCAGAACAGGTGGAAGGGGTCGTTCGTGGCGCTCACAGACGAACCGAAGGAGGCAAAACTCTCTTGCTGGAAACAAAAAAACACAAAAATTGGATAAAAGTTCAAAAAACTTAAATAAACAAGCAACAGTATAAATCAAATCACTATAAACAGACTGGAATGAAACTGAAACAATAAGGCTAAAACTTGCTCGATTAATAAATACGCGACCGAATCCTAACTTGCATCAAAGTGTGCTAAATAATATCAAGAGTTAATAATAGGAAGAGTAGGACACTCAGCCCTTCCTAATGTTTTAAGCTTGCAAGATGCTCGAAACATTAAGGCCAAAATCTCGGGGGGGGCCTCTTAGCGTGTAAACATAGCACGCTGACATTTTTCAAAAACGGACGTGTTCGGTAAATTAAATACTATAACTTGATCTAGGAAAGTCGTACAGCGATAATTTTTATATCATTATGTTGCGTAGAATGTGATCTTTTTAATGATATAAAAATTATGTAGTTCGGTTCTGGCTATCTCTTACGAATCCGGCAATAAAACATCCTTTTCACGGAAATTTTAGGAATTTCATCATTTCTTCAAAATGTGTTACGTTGTTGCCAGATTTGTAAGAGATAACCAGAATCGAACTAAATAATTTTTATATCATTAAAACGATCACATTCTACGCAACATAATGATATAAAAATTATCGCTGTACGACTCTCCTAGCTCAAGGTATAGTATTTAATTTACCGAAAACGCCCATTTTTGAAAAATGTCAGCGTGCTATGTTTACACGCTAAGAGGCCCCCCCGAGATTTTGGCCTTAATGTTTCGAGCATATTGCAAGCTTAAAACATTAGCAAGGGCTGAGTGTCCCACTCTTCCTATTATTAACTCTTGATAATATTATGTGTTAAATTTTCACATAATACCAAAAGGTTGAAATCAGCACAATAAACTATTCTCAACGTCCGGGGGTGTGGCTCAGTGGTAGAGTTCTCGACTGAAGATCCAAAGCTCGGCGGTTCTATCCCCGCCCTGAATAGTTTTCTTCACATCTTTCAATCCTGATTTCAACCTTTCACATTACGCAAGACTCAAGAGTGTTACAATAGGGGAAAAGATAGCTTCACATGGTAGTGCCTGCCTACCTTATTGAAGCATTTGGTCATGTGTCGCATGGCATTTTTGAGGCCCAACTCGTGGCCACAGGTCACACAGTAGATAGTCACATCTGACTCCTCGTTCGCTTCAGGCCCACCATCTTTGCCCTAGAAATGAAAAAAACGAGAAAGTGAAGAAAATGGAAAACAATTAAAAAAGAAGACAGACTATCGAGACACCATTCCGAAAAAATATCTACGCTCAGTATTGCAGGAGGCCTTTCAATTTATGGACGCTCGTCCCTAAAAAACTTCAAGGATTTTAAACGTTTCATTTTTCTTCTTTAAAAAAGTAATGAAAAACGCCTTTCTGGCTGCAGTCACTAAGGCATTATAGCCTGAAACCGAAACTGGAGAGAGCCAGTTGGGTGCGTTGAGCGCTCTGATTAATTAATGATTACCTACCCGCGTTTACCTCATTTTCTTGATGTTATTTTCCATTCCAGCAGCAAAAATTCAATGTCTGAAGAAATTAACTTTCTGTATTCAACTGCTACAACTCACCACAACAGAAGGCTCTGGTTTTTTCAGAAAAAAATTAGCGCCGAAAAAGCTAGTTTCCCCCCAGTTTCTTTTTAGTATTTCTCGGTTTTTTCGATAATCTCAAAGGCTTCAATTTGCTTTTTACAAGTACCAGAAATGTACGTATACATAAGCTTTGCGAATTAAAGGTCTTAAATACATTTTAAGCAATAAACGATGAATTCAGACCAATTTGGGAAATTTAAAAAATTTCCCCTGAAAAAACTGTTTAAAAAGTCCCAGTATTACCGCTAATTTTTCAAAAACTTTCCAGCATATCAGAAGAAAAGCTCGCGAATTTTTTTGCGAAAGCTACGGGAAAAGCGAAAAAACGTTTTTTCCGGTGGTGCTCAACCCCTCTACGACATTGATAAAAACAGAGCAAACAAAAACAACGGCAGCAAAAGACTAGACAACAATAACAGCAATTACAGGAACTACTTCAGGAGAAAAAAGCCTCTTACATGCTCGTTATTACGTTCTCTACTTCATCTGGAGTAAACTAAAGAACCACAAAACAAAATGTAAATCTTTCATTCTTTTCTCTATTCCAACCCCACACCCCCCCAGAAAAAATCAGGGGAGGTACCTGACTGTCACCACTTTCCTCAGTGACGGGTTCAATCAGTCGGGACCGCTCCACCCAGGCGTTCAGCTGGCGCTCCTGAGAGCACAGGTGGTCCAGCCGGCCCTTGATCTGGTCCCGTTGCTCTTCTATGACGGCAAGGCGTGTCAGAGCGAGGCGTCCATCACGTTGGTACTCGGTCAGGCGTTCTGGGAGCAGTTCCTCTAGGCGCCTTGAATTGAAACAATCAAACAAAAATAGCAGAAAAAAGTGAGTGAGAGAAAAACAGTATTCCAGCTGACAGAATGAGCTGAATAGCATGAACGGCCAGAAAAAAATTCCCCCAAAAAGTGATGTTTTAAATTTTTTGAAATTTTAAAAAATTTTAAATTTCATAAAGCCTAATTTGTCTCGCTGCAAGAATTCTGAAAATATAATGGTTTATGGGGTTACGACGTATATTTAGTTCACTGGAGGCCTTGTAGATTTTGTACACACATTTTTGTGTCAGACTTTAGAACATCTCATGCACAGTACGTTGTTCCACAAACGTATTATACAGTAGTGAGCTTCAGTCCAGGGTAGTTAGTGGATGAAGGCTGCTGTGGACACGATGGACACCTCCCCAAATATTCTATTATTGTTCAGAAAAAAGGGACTAATTAACCCACAACTTATGTAGTAGATCAAACCTCACATTATATATACGAAAAAAGCATTTATCTAATAAGAGCTATACAACAACTGTAAGCAATCTTTAAACATCTGTACATGACAAACCATTTTAATAATATTTTCCCCCCAGAGTAAAAAACCCCTATCATTATCACAAAGAAGACATAAGGACACGACAGGACCAACCTTGTAGCCAGCCTGAGTCCACAGGCATCCGAACAGTACTTGGATCGGAGACGTGCAGCATTGACACAGCCCGGACCCAGACACTGGCGTAGGTCACTGGGCAGGTCCGGAGAGGCGACCCCAGGCCCCGGTCCGGACGAGGCGGGCAAGCCACCCGGGCCGGGCAGGAGGAGACTCGCGTCCGCCAGAAACTCCTCATAGGCACGCTGCTGGGCACGCGTCCCGCCCGCCAGCTCACCAAACGGTGACGACTGAATCTGAAACAGTAAACAGTCGTGAGTAGTGACATAGGTGACGTATTAGTAAGTCACGTGCAGCAGGTCACTACCGGCTGATGTCAACAAGCAGCTAGAAAAAGGACAGCAACAGAATCCTGGCACAACCAAATTAGCCATGCCAGGACTAAGTCCATCTTTGGTAGCCTTGGACCGGTCCCTCCTCGAAATGAAATCGGCTTGTCCAAGGCTGAACGGACTCTCTTATCCCAACTGCGGACTGGTAAAAGTCTGCTCTTAGCCCAATATCGTCACCAGCTTGATCCGGCCGGATGTCCCTCCCCCGCTTGTCCCGACTGCGGGGGTGCAGAAGAAGAATCCCTGGAGCACCAAAAAGGACAGCCAGCTCGGCTCTATCTGTGCTGCAACATAGCCAGAGAAGGTTTTATCAAAACAAATTTTCGTGATGTAATTATTATACACAACACTATTAAAAAGTTTTGTACACACAATTCAACTCTGCTTATCTCTTTCCTAAGTTAAGGAAGAGCTGTGACTAGGTGTATATAATGATATTTTATTTATTTTATGATCATCCCATATTGAGCTATTAATGAAATGATTTTTGCATTATTAGTATCTTTATTAAAAAATTTTTAGGTGTACTCAAATAATACAAACAAGTTAAAGGAGAACAAGCTAAATTGGCATGAATGGTTTGCCGCCGCTTCTTTCATTAGGCAGGTTATTTTGTAGCGTCGATTTTCGGTCAAGCGGGGGTATTTTTTATAAAGAGTATTTTCCGTGTTGTTTTCTGAAAATGGTTGCCCTTAAAGGGGTAGTTGGGATAAGGAACATTCCCTGGAAATGGTTGCCCTTGAAACAGCAGTTGGCATAAAGAACTTTTCTGGAAATGGTTGCCCTTAAAGGGACAGTTGGGATAAGGTTATTCCCTGGAAATGGTTGCCCTTGAAACGGCAGTTGGGATAAGGAACTTTTCTGAAAATGGTTGCCCTTAAAGGGACAATTGGGATAAGGTATATATATATTCCCTGGAAACGGTTGCCCTTGGAAGGGCAGTTGGGATAAGGAACTTTTCTGGAAATGGTTGCCCTAAAGGGGCAGTTGGGATAAGGAATGCTTCTGGAAATGGTTGCCCTTAAAGGGGCAGTTGGGAGAAGGAATGTTTCTGAAAATGGTTGCCCTTAAAGGGGCAGTTGGGATAAGCAGTTCGTAGCTTAAAGACACTTTACAGTTTAACAAACGTTCTTCTTGCTAACGTAATCAAATTGCAAAGCAAGTCGGAGAATATGCACATAATCCTTTTCTAGAGTACCTGCTGTAAATTAAGCATGACTGCCTTTCGTCATATCTCCAAAGGAACAACTTCTTTAAAACGTTTGATTGTACGTATAAAATCTACGTTCTCGACCTCCCCTTGGGCCAACGTTTCGTCCAAAGTTTAGACAAAAGGCTTTTAACCCGTACATCTGAAAATGGTTGCCCTTAAAAGGGCAGTTGGGATAAGGAATTTTCGATTACTACAAGTTGCTTGATACACTCTCTTAAAGGGTGTCCTAGCATATCCACCAGCTCAAATTGACTAACAAGTTCAAAAAACACAGATATTAGTCGTTTCTGGGCAGTTTGCCCACTTTTGCGGACTCCAACGGTGTAACTTTTGACCATATCTCGAGATTCACAAAAGCTAGAGAAATTGCGATTGCAGATTTGGAATCTACGTCCCCGAATTACACCAGGACTTAGTTTTCAATCAAATCCGAGATTAAAAGATTTTATCCATTTTTGACACCTTCACCTGAAAATGGTTGCCCATAAAAGGGCAGTTGGGATAAGAAATTTTCTTCTAAATATCGCTGAAAGTTAATTGACACTTCTTTTTAAAGGGTGTCCTAGCAAATCCACCGGCTAAACTTCACTAACGAGTTCAAAAAACACAGATATTAGGAGTTTCTTGGCAGTTTGCTCACTTTTGCGGTCTCCAACAGTGTAACTTTTGGCCATATCTCGATATTCACAAAAGCTACAAAAATTTCGTTTGCAGATTTGGAATTTGCGTCCCCGAATTACCCTAGGACCGACTTTTTAACCAAATCGGAGACAAAAAGTTTTGACCATTTTTGACACCTTCCTCTGAAAATGGTTGCCCATAAAAAGGCAGTTGGGATAAGGAATTTTCGATTAAATATTGCCACAAGTTACTTGACACTTCTTTTGAAAGGATATCTTAGCAAATCCACCGGCTAAACTTGACTAACGAGTTCAAAAAACACAGATATTAGGCGTTTCTGGGCAGTTTGCTCACTTTTGCGGTCTCCAACAGTGTAACTTTTGGCCATATCTCGAGATTTACAAAAGCTAGAAAAATTTCGATTGCAGATTTGGAATCTACGTCCCCGAATTATCCTAGGACTGACTTTTCAACAAAATCGGAGACAAAAAGTTTTCGACCATTTTTGAGAATCGCCTTGGTCCCCCCTTACGATTTTAAAAAATTAAATTCCCTGCCCTGGTCGACTGGGTGGGTCTAGAGCGATGAAATTAAAATGGGCCAGGTTTGGGACCAACCCCCACATACCCACCAAATTTCAGCTCCGGGCGTTGAGCCTAGCTTGAGTTAATAGGGGGGGACAAGAAGAAGAAGAATAATAATAATAATAATAATAACACGACGAGAATAAGGGTTTGCCCTTTTCCTTCGGAAGTAGCGGCAAACCAATTATGATTAAATACAAATAAAAATCAAATAAAAAGAATAAAAAGAGGGGGAATGGATATGGTTTTTATGAGTGGGGTTGATTTTACAGAGGAACGATAGTATAAATGATAATTACCAGTACAACAAAACGAAAACGGGTGGAATTAGTAAAAGAAATTGACTATATTAGTATAAATATTAAACTAATTTATAGTGCAGGAGAATGGGATTGATGGTAAGAATGAAGGATTTCAGGTTAAGGAAATTCAAAGGTTGAGATTCCGTACTCATAAATTTACAGAAGTAATGAATCTTTCGACCCCAATCCCTTAGATTCATACTTCGGCAAATTTATGAATACACATAAATGTTATTGGGGCGGGTGCCGAAATCCGTCATCAGAGGGATCCAGTAGTCAAGTGCAAATAGAAACATCTTGCTCAGAAACAATAGAAGTTATATACTGGTTGGGCCAAGCCTCAACGAGACCCGGACTTCGGACCAATTATTTCTACTATTTACGTCAGCAATCCATTTATCTGCGAGAGGTATGCATAACTTTATTTAGAAAACGAAATTGGAGAAAGTAATTTTTGGTAATAATTTTGCAAAAGGTATGTTTGATAAAATTTCTTGGCTGTGTTAGCTATATAATTATGACAAGCGGGTTGGTTACCGCATATTTATGACACACCGATAAGGTATAATAATTGTGACGCAAACATAAGGAAAAATTAAAAAGAATTATGGAGAAGTATAGTGCAGAAAGTGATGTGTAGTGCTATATCAAGTTGGGATTTGGTGTGATCATGTATTGTTAGAAGTGTTCGGAATAATTAAGTGCTCTGTGTGATAACCTTCTTAGCAGAAGGTAAATAATTATGACCGCGGCATGAAGCCGATAATTATGACCAATATTTATGACTGAGGCAAAGCCTCAAAGGCGGTTTTCAATTTAGATCCTTAATTGTGAATTCATGTGCATATTTTTTATTGATCCACTGATTGGCTTTTATTGTTTTGTTGAGTACCTCCTTAAAAAGTTTGTTGGAGTATCCTCTTTGTATTAAATTTGCTTTTAATTCTTTTATTTGCAGGAGGAAGAATTCTTTTAAGGTACAGATTTTTGCTGTTCTTACTATTTGGTTTTGTATCATATTTTTAAAAACCATTTTAGAGATATTAGAATTGGGGGCAGGAAATCTGTTAATTTTGAAACAAAAATCCTTACGTTTGTCATATATTTTTGTGTCAAATTGCTTGTTGTTTACAGTTATGTCTAAATCTAATACGTTAGCACTGGTATTACTAGTATTAACCTTATTTAATTCTAAATTACTGGGATACATTTTCGCTGAGTTTTGTTCAAATATATTTTTATCATTTACAGTTGTTATGTCGTCTATATAGCGAAAGACATAATACAAATAGTTGTTTGTTGCCAGATTTTTATCGGACGTAACGAAGTTATACTCGAAGGAATGTAATGTGATATTTGCTATAGTGGGTGCAGCATTAGTTCCCATTGGAATACCTATTAATTGTTTAAAGATTTTATCCCCAATAGTGAAATAAGTATTGTCAATTAAGAATTTACACATCTCAATTACATCAAAATGATCTAGGGTTGGATATCCTAAACCATCCGCACTAAACGTCTTCCTTTCCTGTACACAGTCTGCCGTTCGTTGCAAACAGCAAACATCCAACAATACAATCTTGTTGTAGGCATCCCTAAAGGGATCCACACGGACTATCGCATCGGAGGCCGGGGCGTGGGGGCGATAGTGATTAGAACCCATCAAACAATCTCTGAAAACAAAACGTCAAGCAAACATTTAATCTTTCAGACACACACGTTGCGTACATTTAGATGCTCCTTGACGGCCAATTTTCCAACCTTCTTTCGAGTCGGCTTTCGAGAGACATGTTTCAATTTCAGACCGTCAACCTTTGCCTTTGTGCTGGTGGATTCCTAAATATAACAAAACTGTTTCGTCGTTAATTCATAATCAATTAATTACAGTTGTACAATAAACCATAAAGAAATAATAAAAACGTCTGCCTGCAGTCACTAAGGCCGAAGCCTTAGTCCGAACAGAAGAGAGCCAATGGGCGCTGTGAGCGAAAGAGAGCGAGAGAACTAGGGTGAGAGCGCACACAGCGCCCATTGGCACTCTTGTACCGGACTAAGGCTGCGGCCTTAGTGACTGCAGGCAGGCGTTTTTCATTATTTCTTTATGATTAATGCCTTGTATCCTTCGTGGATCCGCCTGCTGGCCCGCGTTTACCTAATTACTTGATGTAGTTGTACAATAAAGAAATATTTCAGAAAAAATCCGCTGCTATGTACATCCAGAACTCCCACGTAACATAAAATTGACATTTATATACACTTTTTTCTCTTAAATTTTCAAAAGTATAATATATATCCTTCCCTTCTCGCCCAAATATTTAAAGGAAGTTGCCACCATTTTAGCTTAGAAACAACCAAGCTTAACCACGTATTTTGACAATTTTTAACCATAAGGATTCGCAAAAATTTTTTCACAAAACATACATAGTCCTATTCCCTAAGGTGGGCTAAGCCTCATATCTATACGCTATACGCTCAGATTTTTGTGCACACGTACCGATTTCTTCTTTTTGACCACACCCTCAAAATTGCTGAGGACAAGCTCCGATATCTTACCCTAAAATGTACAGCAGTACGTTGTAATTAACAAAATATTAAATAGCTAAACATCTAAAAACATTTCCAAAAAGGAGGGAAGAATACCCCTGAGGGGTGACTGAAGCCCTTCCCAAACTCTTACGACATGCCTTGTCTCCAAAAAGAATTTAAAAATAAAACAAACAAAAGGTACAAAAGTAAAAAATTAAAATTAAAAACAATTCGTAATCTTGAAAGGAAACTATTTAGAACCACAGAAAGTACAGTGAGATAAATACGGAATTTTACGCACTTCATTTACACAGCGTCTTTGTCTACAGCGAATCGGCTGCCTCGCCGAACTTTCACTCGATTCCTTCATAGACTAAAAAACACAAAAACACCAGGGACGTTAAATATTTAATTAACTAATTAATTTAAATACATTAAACTAAGCTTAAAACTAAAGCAATTTAACAAAAAAAATTAATTTATTAAATAAATAAAAAAGAAATTAGAAATAAATTTATTTATAACAATTTATTTAAATAACAGCCTTTTGGGGAATTCAAGTATCGACCAGAAGTACTGGATAAAAGAATGCTAAAGCTAGCAAGTGCTTGAATCAACGTTCGTTAATTTCCGATTGGTCAAACTCAACTCTAACATCAGTATACAAATTTCGAGAAACAAGGAAAACAATTTCGCTTTCTACATTTTTCGGTCAGACTTTAGCACCCCACTACATACCAAACACTCATCACACTTTCCACAATCCTGCTGCCGGAAACAGCCAATACACTTTCCACAGGTCTGCAGAAGAGTCGCACCAGCAGAGCTAGAAGTCCGAGGAGATTTTGTCCCGGAAGAGCCGCCCCGTTTTTCCGCAGCCATTTTTCCGGTGGTGCTGCCGGATTCCGTTTCCGTTTCTGTGGTACTGTCGGCAAGGGATTCCGGTTGGGCGGTCCGTCGGCGTTTTTTGGTCGGAAGCGGAGGTTGGGGCGGGAGGGACAGGGACCCGGTGAGAGGTCGCTTCGGGCGTCTGGCCTGATGCTCTCCGCTGCTAGTACTCTCATCAGAAGGCTAAAACAGAACACAATTGACCCTTAATAGTCAAATCGCCCGTTAAAAAAGTCTTGGCTTATTCTAGGAACGTCTTCATGTGGGGGTTCCTTGGATCACACCGCCCATTGGCTCACTCCTGTTACGGACTAAAGGTTTGCGTTGCCCTAGTGACTACAGGCAGGCGTTTTTCATTGATTTCTTTGCAAGTAAAAAAGACAGATAGGACCACAATTACTAGAAAGCTTGACCCCACGACCCAAAGTGCCTCCCTAAAAAATTGTCAAAAAAGGTAAGCCGTGGAGAGGTTGATGTTTTCCCGCAAAAAACTACAGTAGACAGTAGAGCTCTAAAAACATTATTTTTGGCAAAGTTCGCCAATTTCGCGAACAATTTGGTGAAAGATGAAGCTTTTTTTGGAGCTGTACTGTACCAGTCAGGCGCCAAAACAACGTACGTAATCAGGGTCATGATAGTAGCCCGTTTTGACGACGCTCGTCGCAGAATCAGCCGCAGTGGTGAGCAGATCTCGAGCCGCCTTCGCGCCCGTGAGAGCCGCAGTTGTTGTGGTGGCTGCGCCCGCCTGTGGCTTTCGGACCCCGGCTGCCGACTCCTTACTCCGATACACAATGGCATAGCACGGATTTTTACCTACAAAAATAAGGCGTCGTGTATATACGTATATATATGCGAAGACAAGAGCAATTTGTTAAATTCTAGTTATCCTATTATTGTAGTATATATTTAAAGAATTTTTTTAGAAAACTGCCATTTTTGCCCAACAAAGTGTGTACAACGCTGTCTAAAAAATTTTCGCGGGTCGTCAAAATGTAAAAAATAAAGGTTTGAAGACCGATTTTATTACAAAAACAAAAGTTTTTCCAGCCCAACCTGCGGCGCCCTGCCTCCGGTAAGAATTTTTCTAGTGGGGATCCGCACCCCTGTCACAAAATCTGCCAGGGTATTTGCCTGCCACTGTCATATTTCATCTTATACATGTTAATTATACATCTTATACATGTTATAAATGTTAATCACTAATGCAAACGAAAGGTTTCACGTGAAAGTCTTGCCAAAGTGATATCACAGTCACTCCAAAGAGGAACATTTGGCAGTGACGGGGCCCATTTCTTCGGCGTGTACGGTAGGACTCAAACCTCAATTTTCCTACAAAACTCAAGCCATTCCAGAGATCGGCAAGGACAGAGTCGGCAGGCAGCCTACACTGGTCTCAACTCTTGCGTAGTAGAATGGCTGTCATTCTGACTTATTAAGGCCCCTTTGATCTCTACTTTCTGGTATCTGGTCATTTCAGCAATTGAGCCGATCATGGCGGTCTGTCAAAAATTGCCGCCTCCGGGAGGAACAGTCTAGTGTGCATTACTAACCCACAAAATTTATAGAAGGCCACTGGCACTAACACAAGACCATTGACATGAGCCAATATCAGGAGCCCAGAAAGGTTGAAATCAGCGTAATAAACTTTATAATCTCGCTATCCAGGGATGTGCCGAAGAGCAGTAGAACGTTCCACTTCTAATCCAAAGCTCGCCAATTCGATCCCCACCCTGGACACTTTTCTTCACACCTTTCACTCCTGATCTCAACCGTTCACACATACGTGTCTACAAGTACGTACTTCTGCAGGCGTCACAAAAGAACTTCAGTATCTGGCGGGCGTCCTCCTCCCGCATCCCGATGCAGTCCCCGTGATACCATTCGTCGCACGCATCGCAGCCACTACAATAGAAAATATATATATAGGTAATTAATTGTAACATGGATGTATGGATGGATAGAGGGAGGGAATGGACCAACCGCCCTCCAGTACCGAGATGAAGGCCAAAATTTCAATGATTTGCCTGCTTAACCGGAGCATTTCCTCAATTTTTGCCAATGTTATCCTTTACAAACAGTTGGGCTTATTCTACTGGGGGGTCCCTCCCCCCTTCAAGAAAAGTGAGTGCCCCTTTTGGTACCAACTTTTGCCCTAAAAAATCGCTCAGAAGGCCAAATTTTCAAAAACTTTCCGGCTTCGCTGGAGATTCTTAATCGATTTTTGCCAATTTAAGGACTAAGTATGGTTACGTATTTTTGGCGATTACTATAAAAATAGCGCAATTTTTAGCATGTTTTTAGAAAAATTTTGACAAATTTTCGCCCCCCCCCGAGGTCCCCCCCAGGGAAAAATTGTCTAGAGTAAGCCCACAACAGTGTGCAACATTTACAAGTATATAAATAAACATCGCAGCATGACTGAGGATAGAAATTCAATTCAAGTCACAAAACACAATTCAACAAAACTGACAAAAATTGGAAACCTTCAGCTTTGAACATGAGCTACTTTGAAATCGAATTTTGATTAGGCGGATAAGCAAGTTATTCGCTGACCAAAACTAAGCAGGTAATATATCAGAATATGCATAGAAATGGAAATATCCGGTGCCCGGCATCAATATATATATATAAAATATGAAATGCTTACATCATAAATCGATTGGCATCTCCCTTCCGGCAAATGCAATAGACTTCATTGGAGCTCATAATAAAAATTATGCTAAAACGACACTGCAAAGGGAAAATCAGACAGTTATACAGAGAGAATACAATGCAGTCTGCGAAAAACAATGTTATATTATATATATACGTTTACATATTTTTGCGGTTGCCAGGCGCGTAGCCAGGGGGGGGGGGGAAATGGGGGGAATTCCCCCCGAAATTGTGTTGCCCCCAGGAATTTTTTCCTGCCACGTGTGTAAACGCCTATTTTTCAAAAAATTTTCGCGCCTTCGGCGCGAGATATGGGTATTATACTATTGTTTCGCACTAAAAAATGAGTACCAATAACCCTATTTGGTCTACTTTGACCACCTTCTACATTATTTAGGTGCATGAACAAGCACTGAGCCTTAAATATTATTGTAATTTCAAAGAATGCTCAGTAAAAATTCCACGAAGGTCACGAAATAGAAAAATTTCTCAGCTTCTGGGGGCTCCACCCCCCCCCCCCAGACCCTAGGGACAAATTTTGCATTCCCCCTCCCGAAATTTTTTTCTGGCTACGCTAGTGGCGGTTGCTATAAGTAACGAAAATGCTCCGCACAAAAGATAATTGGTGTGTGTTGGCCTATACCTATCTGGGGTTTTTCTAGGCAAAAATAAGTGGGGGGGGACGAGTGGGGGGGGACGCCCCCCCCCCCTCGTGGGGGGGGGGAGGTCCATAAGTGGGGGGGGGAATAAAATGGGCTAAAAATGGCAAAAATACAGTATAAAAAGCCTGTTTTCTACATATACTGCTATAACTAAGCTTAAAAGTGCTCAAAAGTTGTGTTTTAGCACCAAAATAGACCATTTTTGACGAAAAAATTGACCAAAGATCCTAAAAATTTGGCCTTGTCTGGGCACCTTAGGGTGAGTGGGGGGGCAGCCCAAAAAGTTGGGGTGGGGAACGAGTGGGGGGGGGGGGGGGGGGAGGTCGAGTGGGAGGGAAGAGGTCGAGTGGGGGGGGGAACCCAAAAAGTGTGGGGGCGCCCCCCCACCCCCCCCCCCAGTAAAAAACCCCCTCCTTTTGGGGGGAAAAACCCACCCGCCTCCTGGACCATGGGTTGGAGCTATGAGCTCCAAAACATAGCAGCAGATAGCGCGACTCTTTCTTACCTATGTGTGCAAACATCAAGTCATTTGGTTCACTCCTGCTCATTTTATGACATTTTGAAAATGGCACGTACTTTTTGGTCCAACCATGCCAAAATTTTGAAAAAGTTTGGACCGATGTAACTTTTGACTGGGTTGGGTTAGAAAAGTTTTGCAAATATCTGCAATGATGGCAACTCTTCCTCTTTGCACACAGCCAAAATTAGACCGATCCGCTGTACCGTTAGTCTGGCACATTGCCAAACGTGGCGGGGAAAAAACCCACTTTGGGGGGAAAAAAACCCACCCAAATTTTTTTGCAAAATTTTTTAACAACTCAACACGGAAACAATTAGAGACTATAGCACGGTACTATCGAGCACGCTGCGTCATCCTATGCGGTCAGATTCGGACAATTTTGATTCCCTTGCTAGCTAGGGGCTAAAAACCTTAAAAGTGCCATTTCGCTGCTGGAGGACCCAATACAGGTACAATTGTGGATTTTAACAGGCAATTCAACGTAAAAAACCATTCTCTACACGATAGAATAATAAGTTTTATCAAATTACATCATTTTTAGCATTTTTCAAAAATTGCCCTATGTTTATGTGTTAAACTTTATGAAACCTGGCCAGTTGATGCAGCATTTTCAACGGCACATGAGATCTCAATAAAAGCTACTTAGATCGGGTTTTTTGGTTCATACTAACTAAAAAAGGGTTGAATTTTACGCTGGAAGTGTCAGAATTGCGATAGAACAATTTTTAAGACCTGTGAGGGGTGGGTTTATTTCCCCCCATTTGGGTTTTTTCCCCCCATTGGGTTTTTTCCCCCGCTACTTTTTGCATTATACCGCTCTAACGGTACAGCCTAGAGAAGTGCAAATAGGCTTAAAAGAAAGTTCTAAGTACGCCAAGTACGATGGTATATAAAGTTCTCAGCTAGCCCTTATAACAAAAAAGTTCCAGCCAAAATCCGAAAATGTGGGGTTTTTTCCCCCCATGGCTATATATGCCAAAAATCGCATTTTCAACCGTTCCCAATGCCAATGAACATTGAACTATGAAGTACAAATTTTGACATTAGATATTGTTTCAAACTCGAAAACTAGATTGCCAACATGCTTCCAAGTCCAACATAAGGTCAATAATGAGTCAGAAAGCCTATAATATATACAGTTAAAAACTTGTATTCCTCGCAATGATAAACACTTTAAGCCAATAATTTGGAAAATTTTAAAAAATTTTGCAAAATTTACCCTAAAAGTACCCAATTGCTGGCCGGCTTGCGGTTCTATGACAAAAGTTGCTCAGTTCGCTTAGAGTTTTCATTTGATATCAAGTTTGACCACTTTTGAAAAATCTTGTGTACCTGATTTTCCGGCAGGTTTTTTTGAAAAACGGACCTGCGTAAATTTTGCGTACTTTTGTTTTCGAGTGCATATTTTTAATTTCGACTGCGTAAAATTACAAAATACCTCTTCTCAACGTTATGAACGCATTTAATTGAATGAATCTAATTAATGGGTTTTTCAGAGTTTTTAACAACTTAAGAGTATGTATTAGCTTCATTGTACGTTCCGTCCTCATTGGGTCGTGGTGCAAAACTATTGCTAAAAGATACGTAGCGCGGTCTGTGGAGGAACCCATAGGTGTAAGGCGGGGGGGGGCATAGGTGTACCACCTGTTTGGGTTGGGGGAGTAAAAAGACCAAATTTGGCTTGGGGGGTCTCAAAAATCGGAAATTTTCAAAAAAAACTGTACCCAAATTTTTTCAGCTAAAAATGGCCCTTTTTGGACATAATATCGACTATTTTCGACATAAATCTATATAATAAAAAACCACTCGTATTGCGTTTTATAACCTATTTTTTTAGCGTTTTTAACTAATTAATTAGTTAAATTAATTAATTTTTTCAGAAAAGTTTTGAAAAATTGCAAAAATTTTTGCAAAAATTTAGCATTTCTTCTCTTGTGTTTGGACCCCATTTTAGGGGGGAGGGGGTCTGAGCCAGTGGCGGATCCAGGGGGGTGCCCGGGGGCCTTAAGCATAATTTTAATAAATTTCACAAATTTAAAAAAATTTCGCCTGAGGCGCACTTATATATACTTCTGTGCTGCTTTATTACGTACGTAGTTCTGTGACAGAACTTCTGTCTCTTCAAGTGTCTTCAGTTTTGTTTCCTTTCCTGTTTTCTCAGTATACGGTAAAATGGGGTAACTTCGGCAGGTTTTCAAAATTTGAAGCAGTGGAACTTTTGTATTACTAGCCCTACCAAGCCGGTTTTGGTATTAATTTGACGCTTTCGACGTCCTCTATCGCGCTCCGCTGTCATACGGTGACATTTCGGAGTGCAATATTAATTTTTTTTAAAAAATGGCCAGGTGCCGAAGTTACCCCCGAGTGGGGTGATTTCGGCACCAGTCATAAATTAGCTTGTTTTGTGGATTTAACCTCCCCTAGGGGCAACATTGGCATGTTTGGAAGTTTTTAAAAAATTGCTGATTCATCCAACAACAGTATACAACAAAAACAAGGCTTCTGAAGCATGAAAACAAGGTTTTCTGTAAACTACAAGAAGGAACCAGTACTGACAAGAAAAAAGGCGCTTTAAATGAAGCGGTACTCCTCTGCTGACTAGTAAAAAACAAGAACAAGTATATATACAGTTCAAAAAGTAAACAAAAAATACGAAATAAAGTGATTTCCAAGAGGCAGTGGGATTCATATTTGGCAGTTGGAATTGGGATGTTCAAAAAAATGCATAGCTCGTATAGGAAGGGTTGTTAAGCAAAAATTTTGACTCGCACGTCAAGAAACTGGTCCCCAATCTCATCCATTGCGTCATCCGATATTTTAAACAGGCGGGAGGTTGCCGGAATTGGTGGATCCTTCAGTTTTCCAAAAATTTCCACCGGTGGAAACCATCCTCCATCGGGATTTATGGGCCAATGGGACTCTGTGGCTGCACTACCAGAATGCATGAAATTGACTTTAAACTCAACCGTTTTGGTGGCAGAATCTCCCCAGAAATTCGTGCCGAAGTTACCCCAAAAGTCATATGGGAGCGGGGGTAATTGTGGCAGGAGGAATAAATGTAAATTGGTTCAACAAAACAAAAAGGGAACTATTTCATTGAAAAATTCAGAGTTTTAGCATTAAGAAATGATAAATTTTGTATGCCTATTATGAACAGAACACAAATAAGCTGTCCTACTTTGAAATACACTTTTTTCGATAAATTAAGCAGTTGGAATAAAGTAGGGTTTGTGTGATGAAAAAAGCGTTTATTACAAACGTAATTTGCATATTCGTAATCAGCGCACTACGAGGGTAATTCCGACATGTTCATCAGGCTGGAACATTGAATAATAAGTCCTGTACATTAATTCAAAGTGGTTTGTCACAGGTATGCCAATGTTACCCCTAGAATCCGAAGTTACCCCGTTTTACCGTATATATACAAATTGTACTCAACGCCGTTTATTTTATGACTGTATACCGGCTTATATACGGGCATTTACAAATTTTATTTTGCTTTCATAACGTATATATAAATGGGGAATGCAAGACTGACAATTAGCAGCTTCTGAAAGTGCTAGGGTTGGTTTTTTTCCGGAAAAAAAAGATTGCCGGAAAAAAAACCTTTTTTTTCCGGTTTTTTTCCATTTTTTTCCATTTTTTTCCTTTTTTTTCCGGTCACTCCAAAATTACACAATGTGCTAAAAGTTAAGTTATTTTATGTTTTTGCATGCACAGAAGCAGTTTTCACGATATTTAGTAGCCCCAAATTGGTAGTGCAATAACACAAGCGCTTAGAAAGGTTCCAGTATTGATTCTAGGAATCAAATATTTTCAGAGGGTAACGCTGTAAAGCAAAGGACAGGTGACTTCTGTATACCTTGGCGGTTATACCAGACCTAGTTTGTGGTTTTCGTAGGTAACGCGCTTCGTAAAGTAAACAATTCCAGATATTTTAACAGTTTTGGCTGAACACTAGACTGTTAGGTATGGAATTATTAACCCTACCTGGGTTATGCAATCATTTTCACATTCCAAGGGAAAAAATGTCAAATCCCAAAATTAGCTCAAATTCATGAATATCGTATTCTTACCTCATTAAACACTGTTTTTTGATAGTTTCTTAATGTACTGAGATCATAAATTAACTTTCAGAACATGCCCCGAATATTTTTCCATTTTTTTCCGATGCGTCGAAAAAAACAAATACAATTTCGTCAGATTTAACATACCCCCACCTACTATGACCCACGGAAACGGTTGTAAGTAGTGTGAAATTGCTGGAAAAGCTCAGAAAACATGATATTTCATTGTAAAAATCGTCAAAATAACGTTAGGAATATTTTTCCATTTTTTTCCACCCCATCGGAAAAAAATGGAAAAAAACGGAAAAAAACCTTTTTTTTCCAGTCCTTTTTTTTCCGCGCCCATCCCTAGAAAGTGCTCTAGAATAAATCGTGGAAGTGAAAAATTCTAAAAACCATCCAAGTCCCGTTTTGGTTTTCTACTGATCGATTATATATACATACAACTCAATAACTCATCTTTTCTTAACTAATCCTTTTAAACATTTGAATTGCTGAATTTTCCACGATTTCAAAATGATCTTTTCAAAAGTTTGCATGACGGATTTTTTCCAAATTCAAAAAATTCTTCCACTTCTGGGGGGCTCCGCCCTCCAGACCCCCGCGTGCTTGTTGTGTAAATTCTCCATGCTTTGCTTCACTCACGGGATATATATAGTTGTTTTCCAATTGGCAAGTGAACTAACCTTTTCATACACAATAAATATTAATTTTCTTGTAAAAATATTTTGTTACTGCAAAAAGCAAATTTTTACCCCCCCCCCCCCGGAAAAATTTGGTTACCCCCCCCCCGAAAAATTTTTCAGCGGGCCCCCTTTTCAAAATCCTGGATCCGCCACTGGTTTGAGCTCGGCTTGGGGGGGGGGAGTAGTCGAGGTCGGCTATGGGGGTGGGGGGTCTGGCCTCTCCGTGGGGGGTCTCACAGGGGGTAAACTGTAGCCTGGTACACCTATGGGGGCCCCCCCAGCATAGGTGTGGCTGGCGAAAAAGTGGGGGTGTGGGTTTGAAAAAAGTAGGGAGAGGGTCTTGTCTGGCAAAAAAGGGGGAGGGTCGAAAGAAGTCGATTTGGGGGGAGGGGTAAAAACATTTTCGAGGGGGGTCGCGAAAAATCGGTTTTTCGTTAAAAAAACTGAAAAATTTTCCCAATTTTCAGCTATTTTTAGCGACTTTTAAGGTATATAATTAAGCGAATTTCAGCAATTTTTCGCTAATGTTTTGAAAATTTGCATTATTCAGGTAGGGGGCTCAATTCAAAATTTTTTAATTAAAATTTGCAAAAATTCAGGTAGGGGGCTGAAAATGTTTAGGAGGGGGAAAATCAGACAGTTATACAGAGAGAATACAATGCAGTCTGCGAAAAACAATGTTATATTATATATATACGTTTACATATTTTTGCGGTTGCTATATATATATATATATATATACAAGTAACGAAAATGCTCCGCACAAAAGATAATTGGTGTGTGTTGGCCTATACCTATCCTTTGATTTCCAGTTGAAAAAGAAAAGAAAAAGATATCATATTACGCCACAGAAGGTATGGGTGGGTCGCTCCTCGCTCTACGATAAAATTTGCTCAATTCCTTTCATGACACCAAACTTGACCACGTTTGAAAAAATGTTTAGGAGGGGGAAAATCAGACAGTTATACAGAGAGAATACAATGCAGTCTGCGAAAAACAATGTTATATTATATATATACGTTTACATATTTTTGCGGTTGCTATATATATATATATATATATATATACAAGTAACGAAAATGCTCCGCACAAAAGATAATTGGTGTGTGTTGGCCTATACCTATCCTTTGATTTCCAGTTGAAAAAGAAAAGAAAAAGATATCATATTACGCCACAGAAGGTATGGGTGGGTCGCTCCTCGCTCTACGATAAAATTTGCTCAATTCCTTTCATGACACCAAACTTGACCACGTTTGAAAAAATCTAAGACCTCCTCCCCTACCCCACCACAGCACTCTACCGCAGGCGCGTAGCCGGGGGGGGGCAGGGGGCATGCCCCCCCCCGAAATCGGGGACAAAAGAAAAATTTTTAATGAGTAGCAGCAGGGCGAATAAATATTTCGAAAATTTTTCGCCTGCGGCGCTACTTTACTACGAAAATATTTCAAAAAAGCTCCAGATTTTGATTGAAAATTTCCACCAACTGTTTAGTTGCGGTAGAAATTTCAGAGCATTTTTGGCTTGCCCCCCTCCGAAATGTTTTTCTGGCTACGCTAGTGCTCTACAGCATAGGTGGATTTGGGGTGGGGGGTGCCCCCCAGCTTTTTGAGGAGGGCCCTCTGCAGACCCCCCAACCCTCCCCTCAAAATTTTTTCTGTGTTTATATATGCCAAAAATCGCATTTTCAACCGTTCCCAGTGCCAATGAACATTGAACTATGAAGTACAAATTTTGACATTAGATATTGTTTCAAACTCGAAAACTAGATTGCCAAATGCCAACATGCTTCCAAGTCCAACATAAGGTCAATAATGAGTCAGAAAGCCTATAATATACATATATATATATATATACATATATATATATATATATATATATATATATATATATATACAGTTAAAAACTTGTATTCCTCGCAATGATAAACACTTTAAGCCAATAATTTGGAAAATTTTGAAAAATTTTGCAAAATTTACCCTAAAAGTACCCAATTGCTGGCCGGCTTGCGGTTCTATGACAAAAGTTGCTCAGTTCGCTTAGAGTTTTCATTTGATATCAAGTTTGACCACTTTTGAAAAATCTTGTGTACCTGATTTTCCGGCAGGTTTTATTGAAAAACGGACCTGCGTAAATTTTGCGTACTTTTGTTTTCGAGTGCATATTTTTAATTTCGACTGCGTAAAATTACAAAATATCTCTTCTCAACGTTATGAACGCATTTAATTGAATGAATCTAATTAATGGGTTTTTCAGAGTTTTTAACAACTTAAGAGTAGGTATTAGCTTCATTGTACGTTTCGTCCTCATTGGGTCGTGGTGCAAAACTATTGCTAAAAGATACGTAGCGCGGTCTGTGGAGGAACCCATAGGTGTAAGGCGGGGGGGGCATAGGTGTACCACCTGTTTGGGTTGGGGGAGTAAAAAGACCAAATTTGGCTTGGGGGATCTCAAAAATCGGAAATTTTCAAAAAACTGTACCCAAATTTTTTCAGCTAAAAATGGCCCTTTTTGGACATAATATCGACTATTTTCGACATAAATCTATATAATAAAAAACCACTCGTATTGCGTTTTATAACCTATTTTTTAGCGTTTTTAACTAATTAATTAGTTATATATATAAATTAATTAATTTTTTCAGAAAAGTTTTGAAAAATTGCAAAAATTTTTGCAAAAATTTAGCATTTCTTCTCTTGTTTGGACCCCATTTTAGGGGGGAGGGGGTCTGAGCCAGTGGCGGATCCAGGGGGGTGCCCGGGGGCCTTAAGCATAATTTTAATAAATTTCACAAATTTAAAAAAATTTCGCCTGCGGCGCACTTATATATACTTCTGTGCTGCTTTATTACGTACGTAGTTCTGTGACAGAACTTCTGTCTCTTCAAGTGTCTTCAGTTTTGTTTCCTTTCCTGTTTTCTCAGTATATATACTAGGGGGGAAAATGCCCTCGACGGGCAACCAACTTGGTAGAATAGGGAAAGACTTGAATGTTAAATACACGGTGCATGGTTACAACTGAGATTCTGCTTAAGCGGAAAAATGCCGTTTCTCAGCGACTAAAATGACAGAAACCAGCTTTGTGCGCCGAATAGGGAATCTACTCGGCGACTAAAATGAAAGAAACCAGCTTTGTGCGCCGAATAGGGAATCTACTCGGCGACTAAAATGAAGGAAACCAGCTTTGTCGCCGAATAGGGAATTCCCTCCTTCCGCCCTATTCGCGCGAACTTATCGTCTTTCGGGAGGAAATATATAGGTAATTATTCTGTTAGGAACTGCAAACGTAAGCATTGCGCTCAATATGACATTTCCCGTACCGGTTGCGTGGAGGCTAGGGCTGGGGTGGCGCTAGATTAATTTCTTTTTTGAGCTACCTGATCCGTAAATATTTTATGCACACAACCGCTAGCAGGACCAACAGAAAGCAACAATAAGTATATATGCAGTTTAAACAATTTTTGTGGTCGACAGTCCTTGTGCTAAAACATATACAATCAATCGTATTTCATTTTATATAATGTTTGATTGTATCAATTCTCGGCAAGATCAGCACAGAGCACACCTATATATATGCTCTCAATGTTTCTGATAGCACATCGAAGACAGCGTATTTATGTCTGTGAAAACCTTGACTTACGTAAGTGCTTGATAAAACTGTTGTTTTGCATTCTGAAGTAATTCTGCCAAGCTCTCTCATTATTCAGCAAAGCAACACATAACAGGCTTCAAAGTTCGCGCGAATAGGGCGGAAGGAGGGAATTCCCTATTCGGCGACAAAGCTGGTTTCCTTCATTTTAGTCGCCGAGTAGATTCCCTATTCGGCGCACAAAGCTGGTTTCTTTCATTTTAGTCGCCGAGTAGATTCCCTATTCGGCGCACAAAGCTGGTTTCTGTCATTTTAGTCGCTGAGAAACGGCATTTTTCCGCTTAAGCAGAATCTCAGTTGTAACCATGCACCGTGTATTTAACATTCAAGTCTTTCCCTATTCTACCAAGTTGGTTGCCCGTCGAGGGCATTTTCCCCCCTAGTTTCGCTTATTTTTCCGCTGCAGAGAAAATCATGTCAGAGAAGTTGCATATATACACAATGTAAGCAAAGCTAGCTACCGCAAACAGGCTGGATGAAAACGTTCTAGTTCAACTGAATGTATATATTTGCTGAAACGGAAAAATGTCTGTTAATAGCCTTTTCAGAACTTTATACACGGTGCGTCATCTTAGGCTGGAAGGCCACTATTCATGGCCTCTACCGAACATTATACACGGAGCGTTATCTTAGGCTGGAAGGCCACTGTTCATGGCCTTTTCAGAACTTTTTACACGGTGCGTCATCTTAGGCTGGAAGGCCACTGTTCATGGCCTCTACCGAACATTATACACGGAGCGTTATCTTAGGCTGGAAGGCCACTGTTCATGGCCTTTTCAGAACTTTTTACACGGTGCGTCATCTTAGGCTGGAAGGCCACTGTTCATGGCCTCTACCGAACATTATACACGGAGCGTTATCTTAGGCTGGAAGGCCACTGTTCATGGCCTTTTCAGAACTTTTTACACGGTGCGTCATCTTAGGCTGGAAGGCCACTGTTCATGGCCTCTACCGAACATTATACACGGAGCGTTATCTTAGGCTGGAAGGCCACTGTTCATGGCCTTTTCAGAACATTATACACGGTGCGTCATCTTAGGCTGGAAGGCTATTTTAAAAGCCAACCAGCACCGCAACCTTGGATATGCAGTTATATATACATGACAAAAGTTGCTCTGCTCATTTTGGGCTTTCATTTAAAACCAAATTTGACAACTTTTGGAAATTTTGATTTTTGACCAATTAGGACCCCTTGCCAGGGCGCCACAGGTCGCTAGAGATGTTTGGAGGGGTCCTCCAACGAGATAAAATGTTCGCCTCACCAAGGGCTTTCATTTGATACCAAACTTGAAAACCTTTCAAAAAAATGATTTTGGACCGGTCCGGACTTTGGTCAGGGCGCCGCAGGCCGCTGGGACCAGTTTGGAGGGGTCCTCCAATGAGATAAAATGTTCGCCTCACCAAGGGCTTTCATTTGATACCAAACTTGAAAACTTTTCAAAAAATCGATTTTGGACCGGTCCGGACCCTGGTCACGGCGCCACAGGCCGCTGGGTCCACTTTGGAGGGGTCCTCCAATGACAAAAAATGTTCGCCTCACCAAGGGCTTTCATTTGATACCAAACTTAGCCACTTTTGGAAAATTCGATTTTTGGGCATTTTGGACCGGTCCGGAGCCTGGTCAGGGCGCCACAGGCCGCTGGATCCACTTTGGAGGGGTCCTCCAATGACAAAAAATGTTCGCCTCACCAAGGGCTTTCATTTGATACCAGACTTGGCCACTTTTGGAAAAATCGATTTTTGGCCATTTTGGACCGGTCCGGACCCTGGTCAGGGCGCCACAGGCCGCTGGATCCACTTTGGAGGGGTCCTCCAATGACAAAAAATATTCGCCTCACCAAGGGCTTTCATTTGATACCAAATTTGGTCACTTTTGGAAAAAATCGATTTTTGGCCATTTTGGACCCGGTCCCCGGTCCGGACCCCTGGCCAGGGCGCCACAGGTGTCCGGGCGAAACCTACTATAGCCTATGCTGTAGTGCTCCCGCACCCCACCCCAAACCCCAAATAAGAGAGACCTGCTCACTGTAGATATTTCTGTAGAAGAGGTTGGAGTAGCGACACGGTAGGGCCCACCACCATCAGGGTGCCCCCCAGCCACATGGATAGGTCCTACAGCGAAACTAATGGCCCCTTTAGATTCACCATATAGGGGTTCCTATTCGAATACAAAACCTCAGCCCAACAGCTCTTATGTATAGGGCTGCCTACTCCGTAGGCCCAGACCCCCCCTTTTACACGTTAACTAGTGATCCCCGGCCAGAAAACTACAGGGGACAGATCCAAAATTCATATACCCCATGGCAATCTAGACCATGGGGCCATGCTCCTCGGCGAACCTCAGACCCATCGGCCTGCCCCAGTTCAAGTTTACTTGAACAGAAGGATTGACCATTTTTGAAATCTCCGAAAAAATCGAAATCCTGCTATGTACACAGACCTATGGGGGGGCCCTACCTACTCCATACTCATTTCCCCAAAAATGGGGAAAAAGTTGTTCAAAAAACCCCATATGGTATAGGAAATCTAAGACCTCCGACCCCTAGGGGGGGGGGGGGGGAAATGGAGAGAAAGTCGTGCATTGAAAAATTGAATCTGTCATATCTCAAAAACGGCTCGGCCGATTTTGCTCAAATTTGCACAGCATGTACCCCTCGTGAAGGGGTTTCTACTGGTAAAATATGAAGGCTCTACCTCAACTCCTCCGCCGGCAACAGGGGAAACTATGTTCCAAGAGGCCGCAATACGCCTTTTTTTCCCTATTCTAGGTAGTGCGCTGACGCGCACTACCTAATATACAAATTGTACTCAACGCCGTTTATTTTATGACTGTATACCGGCTTATATACGGGCATTTACAAATTTTATTTTGCTTTCATAACGTATATATAAATGGGGAATGCAAGACTGACAATTAGCAGCTTCTGAAAGTGCTCTAGAATAAATCGTGGAAGTGAAAAATTCTAAAAACCATCCAAGTCCCGTTTTGGTTTTCTACTGATCGATTATATATTGTACATACAACTCAATAACTCATCTTTTCTTAACTAATCCTTTTAAACATTTGAATTGCTGAATTTTCCACGATTTCAAAATGATCTTTTCAAAAGTTTGCATGACGGATTTTTTCCAAATTCAAAAAATTCTTCAACTTCTGGGGGGCTCCGCCCTCCAGACCCCCGCGTGCTTGTTGTGTAAATTCTCCATGCTTTGCTTCACTCACGGGATATATATAGTTGTTTTCCAATTGGCAAGTGAACTAACCTTTTCATACACAATAAATATTAATTTTCTTGT
This sequence comes from Trissonchulus latispiculum, assembly GCA_030248195.1. Lineage (NCBI taxonomy): Eukaryota > Metazoa > Nematoda > Enoplea > Enoplida > Ironidae > Trissonchulus > Trissonchulus latispiculum. Next base: position 16,204 of record JASAND010004270.1, on the reverse strand, counting down.
AAAAATATTTTGTTACTGCAAAAAGCAAATTTTTACCCCCCCCCCCCGGAAAAATTTGGTTACCCCCCCGAAAAATTTTTCAGCGGGCCCCCTTTTCAAAATCCTGGATCCGCCACTGGTTTGAGCTCGGCTTGGGGGGGGGGAGTAGTCGAGGTCGGCTATGGGGGTGGGGGTCTGGCCTCTCCGTGGGGGGTCTCACAGGGGGTAAACTGTAGCCTGGTACACCTATGGGGGCCCCCCAGCATAGGTGGGGCTGGCGACATAGGGGGGGTGGGGGTTTGAAAAAAGTAGGGAGAGGGTCTTGTCTGGCAAAAAAGGGGGAGGGTCGAAAGAAGTCGATTTGGGGGGAGGGGTAAAAACATTTTCGAGGGGGGTCGCGAAAAATCGGTTTTTCGTTAAAAAAACTGAAAAATTTTCTCAATTTTCAGCTATTTGTAGCGACTTTTAAGGTATATAATTAAGCGAATTTCAGCAATTTTTCGCTAATGTTTTGAAAATTTGCATTATTCAGGTAGGGGGCTCAATTCAAAATTTCTTAATTAAAATTTGCAAAAATTCAGGTAGGGGGCTGAAAATGTTTAGGAGGGGGGGTCTGCCGAAGGCCGATTTGGGGGGGGTAGAAAAATTTGTATTGGGGAGGGTCGGAGACCCCTCCATTTGGGGGGAGGGGTCGTTCCATAGGTGTATATAATTGGGGGGGGTCGGGGGGCAACCCCCCAGCCATTGTTCCAACCCCCCCCCCAAATTTTTGGGGCCCCCTGCCCCCCAACTGGGGAGGGGGGTACTCGCGCCGACGGAGCAAAAATCTGCCTAAAATTGGGCATTTTTAGGGTAAATTTTGCAAAATGTTTCAAAAAAGTCCAAATTTTTGGCTTAACGTGTTTATTATCGCGAGAAATACACGTTTATAACAATTTTATGGACTTCTAAACTCAATATTGACCTTATTCTGGACTCAGAGACATGTTGGCAATCAAGTTTTCGAGTTTAAAAACACTGCCTAATCATAGGTGTAACGGGGATTTGGGTTGGGGGGCCCATCTGCCGGAATTTTGGGGGACCCCCCCTTTTTAGACCCCTCCCCCCAAACTACTTCCCCCAAAAAATTTTCAATTTTTATGTCAAAAATCGCATTTTCAGCCATTGCTAATGCCAAAAAACATTCATCTATGAAGTATATAATTTTGACATTAGACAAGGTTTTACCGTTGTAAATAGCATTAATTTACTACTAATTTACCTTAATTTTACAAGACAAGTTCTCCCTGTGGTTTTAAACTCGAAAACTTGATTGGCAACATGTTTCTAAGTCTAAAATACGTAAGGTCAATATTAAGCCAGAAACTCCATAAAACCGTGAACGTGTATATATATTTCTCGCAATATATATATAATAAACACTTTAAGCCAAAAATTTGGACTTTTTGAAAAAATTTGCAGAATTTACCCTAAAAATGCCCAATTTTTGGCCAATTTAGCAATGGCAGAAAATGCTATTTTTGGCATAATTTTTTTGGGGGAGGTTGGGGGGGGGGTGGTGAGGGGGGGTTGGGGGGTCTCAAAAAGGGCCCCCCCAACTCAAATCCCCGTTACACCTATGGGTCGTTCCCCCTAACACACCTTTGCCCCCAGCCATTTTTCAACCCTCTCCCAGAACTTTTGGAAGGGGACGTGACGTCCCTCCCCAAATGGGGGGGGGGGGGCATAGTTTCCCTGGAACTTTGGGTATGTGGGCCGGGGTGCATCTTGACCGATCTCCAAAATGTGCTGGGAGTATATACCCCCATAGGTTGTACCTGGGGGTGGGGGAGGGTGGGGTTGGGACTGGGGGGCCCTCCTCCCCCCAAATGGAAAAGTGCCGACCATAGGTGTAACGTAGATTTGGGGTGGGGGAGGCTCCATAGGTGTAAGGTGGGGGGGGGTTGGGGGGGTAGCCCCCCCAAGCCTTTTTTCAACAGTCCCCCAAAACTTTTTGGGGGGGGGGACGTCCCCCCCCAACTGGGGGGGGGGGGGGGGTAGTCGAAACGAAGGTGCGAAAAATGGCCTAAAATTGTATCTTTAGGTAAATTTTGAAATTTCTCAAAAATGTCCAAATTTTTGGTTTAAACTGTTTATTATTATGAGAAATACACGTTTTTAACTGTATTATGGATCTTATGACTCAATATTGTCCTTATTTTGGACTTGGAAACATGCTGGCAATCAAGTTTTGAGTTTAAAACCACTGTCTAATGTTAAAATTACTTTTATGGTTACATGTTTTTTATCATGAGAAACGGCAGAAAATGCGATTTTTGGCATAAAAAATGAAAAATTTTTTGGGGAGGGCTGGGGGGTTGGGGGGGGCGCAGGAGGGGGCCCCCCCAGAAATTGTTGGGGGAGCCCCCCCCACCCCAAATCTCCGTTACACCGATGGGAGTCCCCCCAACCTTTTCTGGGGGGCCCTCTGGAGACCCCCCAACCCTCCCCCAAAAAATTTTTCATTTTTTATGCCAAAAATCGCATTTTCAGCCGTTTCTAATGATAAAAAACATCTAACCATAAAGTAATTTTAACATTAGACAGTGGTTTTAAACTCAAAAACTTGATTGCCAACATGTTTCCAAGTCCAAAATAAGGTCAATATTGTGCCAGAAAGTCCATAAAACCGTTAAAAACGTGTATTTCTCGCAATAATAAACACTTTAAGCCAAAAATTTGGACATTTTTGAAAATTTTTTCAAAATTTACCCTAAAAATACCCAATTTTGGGCCATTTTTCGCGCCTTCGGCGCGACTACCCCCCCCCCCAGTTGGGGGGGACGTCCCCCCCAACAGTTTTGGGGGAGGGTTGAAAAAAGGCTTGGGGGGGGCTACCCCCCCCCACCTTACACCTGTGCCGACCCCACCCTCGAAATGTTGGAGGCAGACCCCAGTCCCCACCCCCAAATGGCCAAATCCCAGACCCCACCCACCCAAATTTTCCAGACCCCACCCACCCAAATTTTCCAGACCCCACTCTCAATATTTTGAAAATTTTGCCTCAAAATTAGTATATAAAAATTCGAAATTTTTTGCAAAAGTTTGAATTTTTTGCCAAAATATCCAAGCTTTTCGACTAACTGAGCAAAAATGAAGAAATATTGTTGATTTTTAGTTGAAAATAACGTTTTTTCAGCGAATTCGCGAATTTTTTCGAAATTTTTGACCGTAAATTTTTTACCCCCCCCCCAATTCGATTTTTCCGGACCCCACCCCACCTCCCAAAACGGCTGACCCACCACCCCGTCCCCACCTCCCCCGGCTACCTCCTCTCCCAAAGATTTCTGTTAGTATTATATACACCCGCTCAAAAGTGATGCCGGGGGTATAGGTGTAACGGGGATTTGGGTTGGGGAACCCCCTCCCCCGAATTTTGGGGGGGGGGGGCCCTTTTAGACCCCCCCCTCACTCCCCAACCCCCCCACGAGTCCACGACCCCCCCAAACCCCAAACCTCCCCCCCCAAAAAAATTTTTTCTATTTTTATGCCAAAAATCGCATTTTCAGCCATTGCTTATACTGAAAAAACATGAAATCATTAAGTAATTTTAACATTAGACAGTGTGTTTAAAGTCGAAAAACTCGATTGCCAACATGTTTCTGAGTCCAGAATAAGGTCAATATTGAGTCTAGAAGTCCATAAAACCGTTATAAACGTGTATTTTCTCGCGATAATAATCTTGTTAAGCCAAAAATTTGACTTTTTTTTAAAAAAATTTTGCCAAATTTACCCTAAAAATGCCCCATCTTTGGCTCCAATTTTCGCGCCTTCGGCGCGACTAGGCCCCCCCCCCCCCCGAGTTGGGGGCCGGGGTCCCCCAAAAATTTCTGGGGGGGGCTTGGAAAAAACGGCTGGGGGGGGGGGTATTACCCCTTCAAACCCTCTCCCCCCAATTACACTCTATGGTTGTTATAGGGTGCGTACCTGGGGGGGGGAGAATGGTGGGGAATCCTTCTCAAATGGAAAAGTGCCGACCCTTTAAATTTCGTACTGTAGAGACCCCACTCCCAAATGGCCAAATCCCAGCAACCTCACCACCCAAATTTGCTACAGACCCCCACCCCTCAAAATTTTGAAAATTTTGCCTCAAAATTAGTAAAAATTCGAAATTTTTTGGAAAAAATATTCAAAATTTTTTGCAAAAAATCCAATTTTTGCTGACTAAATGAGCAAAAATGAAGAAATGCTGTTGATTTTTGAAGCTGGAAATAACGTTTTTTAGCGAATTCACGAATTTTTTCTAAATTTTTGACTGAAAAATTTTTTACTTTCCTCATTCGATTTTTACGGACCTCACCCCACCTCAAACCGGCTGACTCCACCCACCCTAATTTCGGCTACCCCCTCCTCTAACGATTGCTCAAGGTACACCTATGATGGTTGGGGGGGACCCCCCCACCCAGCCGACAAATTTTGGCGCCCCCCCCCAGATTTTCAGATTTTTGCTACCCCCTCTCTGTGATTTTTGGCCTTAAAAGTGCGGGCTAAAAATGGCATAACATCGAAAATTTAGGGGTGTCCCTAAACCTCTCCGTCGGAACCCCAAAAAAAAGATTTTTTGCCCAGCCACACCTATGCACATGTGGTACCCCCCAACCACCTACCCAGACTTTTGACCTGAGAAATTTCGAAAAATGGCCAAAACATGTTCTGTAATTTAGCTTTAGCAGTTTCATCAAATTTCATCTTGATTTACGCCGCCAAATAACAATATGTGCCCAAAAGGAATCACCACCTTAAATATCTCCTTCAATCCTTCATGAAATCATTTGAGATTTTCAGCATATGGTTAGTTCACATATACGCTCAGGCCGTTTTTTTAGTTTTTCGTAAAAGTGAGTTTTCCGTTTTTTAGCGTGTTTTGAAAATTTGTAAAATTTATATCTTGCTTAATATTGCGTTTTTCCAAAAACCAAGAAAACGGCCTGAGCGTATGCTGATGCAAAACATATTTGCAAAATTTGGTCCATTTTGACTGAAGGAGTGACGAGAAAATCAAAAACAAAAATTCTGTAATTTTTCATTGTTTGCTTTGGTTTTCGAAATTTCCAATGCTTTCAAGCAGCTGCAAAGTGCTTTCTATTAAATAATGCACATAAATAACGCAAAAGGAACCGTTGAAACCCAATAGATTTAATTTTCGGATGTACTGTTTTTACTTTACATTATGTGTGCAAACGGTCAACGTAATTCAGCTATATCAGCTATATATCAGCTATTCAGCTTCAACCGCTTGCAACTTTTGCTAGAAACCACGTACAGAAGAAATATGCATATCATTTTAAGGTGGTAGTACCACTACCGGGTTTTTCTACGTATTGTTTTCATGGATGAAGCAATCTTGACAAAACATTGGATTAAGCAAAAATTGTTGGAAAACTATCTTTGCGCAAAATCTTGGTGCCACAGAGTGCATAATTGGCTAGCTACCATCGTGGCTTTGCGCATGCGCAAATAGTAAAAATTTTATTTAAGTTTCGTATATTAAATTTTACTGAACTACGTGAAAGAGCGCAAAAAGCGCTTTAAAATGATGTGCATATCCCTTCAGTACATGGATTCTATCAAAAGTTACAAGCCGTTGAAGCTGATAGCTGATATGTAGCTGATATAAGTGAATTACGTTGACCGTTTGCGAAGTCAATGTAAAGCAAGAACAATTTATCCAAAAATTCAATCTATTGGGTTTTAACGGTTATCGTTGTGTTACTTATGTGTATTATTTAACAGAAAACACTTTGCAGCTGCTTGAAAGCTTGTGAATTCCCAAAACCAAAGCAAACAATGAAAAGCTTCGAATTCTTTGTTTTTGATTTTCTCGTCACTGCTTCAACCAAACTTGACCAAATTTTCCAGATATGTTTTATATCTGCATACGCTCAGGCCGTTTTCTTTGTTTTTGGAAAAACGCAGCAGTAGGCAAGATATAGAATTTACAATATTTCAAAATAAGCTAAAAAATCGAAAATGCACTTTTACGAAAAACTATAAAAAAACGGCCTGAGCGTAATAAAGCTTACATGAAAAATTTCAAACAAATCCATACAGGAATGAAGGAGATATTTAATAAATTCAAAACTTTTAATACATTTCCTCTTGTGTAGACAGGAAGCCAACCCCCACGTCGTTGCAGGCAAGTGCATTTGATGCAAAACATGATAAAAAACAAATGTGCCAGATTTCAAGCCGATTGATTAAGTATTTAGTTCGCAGTATCTGTTCAAAGTCCTCCCCGGTAGTGGTACTACCACCTTAACTGTTCCATAATGCGGTCACGAAAGGGTTAAAGTGTTTATCGCTGCGAACACGTTTTTATCTGTATTAAGGGCTTTCTAACTCATTATTAACTGTATTATGGGCTTTCTGACTCATTGACCTTATTTTGCACTTGGAAACATGTTGGTATTGGCAATCAGGTTTTCGAGTTTAAGGGTGGTGATTCCTTTTGGAGACATCAATTTTGAACCCTTATTACTCATTCATTCGCTGGAGTTAAGAAGACATGTTTATATCAAAATGCAGGTTAACATTTGCTCTTTCTAATGAATACAACGAAACTAACTTTAGTTATCGGAAATGATTTTACTGCATTTTCTAAGTAATTTAATTTTCTAGATTTTTTGCAGACTAAAGTAAATTTTTTCGTGAGGCATCGGCCACATCATTCGATTCCACTATCAAATACCTGGGGACCCTTTTTTGATTATTATGAAACTGCTCTCGTTATAAAGAAATTAGCTAAAATGTAAACGCAACCTAGATTTTGCCTACTTTTCCCAAATTTGGCAAGCGACCACTTTAGCTAGAAAGCAGCAATCGGGGCAACTAAAAAAGGGTCCCTGGATATGTTTGTGTAAAACACGTCTAGTAAGTGGCACCCCTCTAGCTTGCATAGTAAATGCTCCACAATCGCTGGAAAGCATTTGGTCGTTTTTGCAAAAACCACATTTTTTATGATAGCAGCGTACGGGATAGCATTTAGAAGTTTACAATGCCACGAATAATCGGCCTCGACGAGACCTTCAAATTAACATTCTTAGTTTAATTTTACAGCTTGCGTAGCTCAAGAAATGGAGGATTATTTGATTTCTGCAAACATGACAAGTTTTCAACCCAAAAATTAGAAAATCAGCTATATCTCACTATAGAAAAAAGCTAGAAAGCTGCGTCGAAAAGCACAATGTAGAGCTCAACAAGATCTTTTGAATGAATATAATCATGGCTGTGCAGCAACTGTCTAACTGTCAAAAATCGGCAAAAAACACCCTGAGCGAAGAAGTCGAATTTTTGAAGCGGGATTGCGCGGAGGGTATTATAATGCTAAAACAACTTATTTTGGAAAGTTTCATCAAATTTCATCTTGATTTTAGACCGTCAACCACCAATATGTGCCCAAAAGGAATCGCCACCTTAAGGAAAAAATTTTTCAAGCGTGTGCTAACTTCCACTCAACCTTGGGATCACATACAATTATTTATTGTAGGTCTGGTGCTGCGTCCTTATGAACTGGAAACACTGTCACACTTGTGACTTCTGAGCAGTTATGGCTTAAAATTTCCAACCAAACTTTTGTTTTCAAAGTGCCAAAATGTTACTTCACAGCAACAGTAAAGGACCTATAAACAATATAAACAGCTTTGATACGTTTCAATCCAACATAAAACACACACTCAAGAATGGAGATTACTCATGCATGCTGGACACACGTGTATAGGCTGCGACAAAGTGGCTGTAACTGGGCACAGACCATTCTAGTGCGCCTTTTGTAATCACCAACTTTACACCAACCAGGATTTTTTGTGTCACTGGCTTTTCGACTGTAATGGTTCCCTCCGTTTTTTCTCAGTTCAGCTGGAACCTACACAGTTGCGCTGCGTTTGATGGAAGGAGCAGCAAAGGTATGATCCGATCGAGATGACGAAGATGATGGTTGACCAATCTTCCTGGCCGTCTCAGGTGACACCTTTTCTTATATCATAACTCTGTTTAGTTTTGTATCAACATTCAAACAGCAGATAATTCAGGTAGAAGGCGCTGAGCAGTAAGTCGAAGAACTCTGACTACCAAAACAGTGTCAGTTCACACTCCTTCTTTATTAAATTTCTCTTTTCTTCGTCAAATCAGCAGTCTGTCTTTGAAGGAGCAGGACTACAAAAACAATAATCATTTCCTTCTTCTGTCAGGTTCCGTCTTTCCACTAGCAATGCTTGCCCTACGACTAATATGTTAAAATCTTCACTCCACGTTTTTATTCAAAAAAATTTACATGCATACGAAAATGTCCACAAAACAAAAAACAATAGGACAACAAACGTAATGCAACGACGTAGTGACAGGAAACAAAAAACAATCTGTCATGGAATCTCATTCTTTTTTGTTAATTCGTCATCAAAATATAATGAAAACATAAGACATCACAACAAAAGAACACGAAAACCTTATTGAAAAAATTTAACAACCAAAATAACAAGAAAAGACACTGGAATTTAATCGTCAATAACAGCACCAGCAGAGTTCAGAGTGCTACTGCCGAATGAAGGCCCTTCCGCCTAGTGCTGCTGCGCCCGCTGAAGGATCGTCAGACCAGTCCCCTCCTTCGCTCTGTGATGCCTCTCCATCTTGTTCCATGAAATCGGCCAAGTCGGAATCTCTGTCGCTGGGTCTGGAAGAAACAGGGAGAATATATATTACAAAAACAGATACAAAACATATGCTACAGTGAAGGCTACGTTTCTGTTCTTTGTTCCTGTGCCTTTTGAGAAAAAGTGTCTACAATAAGCAGCCCAAGGGAACATTTACGCGTGTGTGTAGCTGTTTAACAGAGGCACAGATAATAAAAAGTGTCTGTCACTTTGTCACGCTAACGCCACCTATAATGATAAATTCGCCACCCTTCTGCCCCTTTCATTTCATCTTAGTATGTACAACGAAGGAGGAGAAGATGCAACTGCAGCTGCGCATATTTTTGTGTCAGCTTCTAATGTTGTGTCTCCTTCTAATGGATAGGCTTTTGCATGCCTGACTATAGCATATATAGAAACAACGCTTTCCTGTATATGCATCTTTGTGTATATGCAATGTTAACTGTGCGTATTTAGAAAACTTTCGTTCTCATTATGCAAATGAGAAAAATGTGTCAGCTCGTAGCAGTCAAGCAGGGAAAACACTTGTCTGTGTGCTAGTTTAACAGTGACTGTAGAGATAAAAAGTGTGCGTCACATCGCCCCCCTTTCGCCACCTTCAACGAAATTTCTGCCACCCTTCGTCACCCTTCAGTTTTCAATTGGAAATTTTTGGTTTTCGAACAGTCTCTGATAGTATAACGGAAAGTAATTAGACAGTCATATGAAATTGGTAAACCAAAACAGTTTGTTTATAAGTGCTGTTGGCCACAAGCCAAAATTTATTTAACAGTCCTGAGCACCTTTTTTTACTGTATAAAAGAAGTGTGCTGTCAAAATCTTTTTATGTTCTTCTATTTTTACACTTTTGACAGCGTTAATGTGACTGTCACATAGTGACACTAAACTGATGAAATCAGCAGGCTTGTACCTCTTTCATTTCACCCCAGTATCTACAACGAAGGAGGAGAATATGCAAAGGACAGAAATTCAAAATAGTAAAGAGGCAAAATGAAAACTTAGGTGAGGGTGTACATATTTTCCCGAGACAGTCAACACAAACAGAGAGTGTCACATAGACAGGAAAACGCCATGTATAATGTTAAATTAGCCACCCATCTATTGTCTACTGCATGTTGCGTGTGTATCGTAGTTGACGCACATTCCGATCGGCCAAGTCGGAATCTGTGTTGCAGGGTCTGCAGGAAATAGGGGGAATATATTTTACAAAACTACAACAAAGGAGGAGATTATGCAACTGCAGGTGACTCTGTTTTCCTTTATATGCATGTTTGTCGCACTGTGAAATAAAAATTTTTGTTTTCACACTATATGATCTATATGAAAAAGATAAAAATACTCTGGGCAAAAGAGGCAAAGGGCAAATTTACTCGCGTCTGTATACGTTTGACAGAGGCTGACAAAATGAAAGGTGACTGTCACATAGTCACGTTTGCGCCTCCTATAATGAATATCTCGCCCTCCTTGTTCACCCTTTAAATGATAAAAAGATATAAACTAGATATCTTAAATGACACAAATTAATGATTGATGTGTAACAGTTTGCATACGATATTCTCCCTTTGTCAAAAATCTGTTAATTCTGCGTTTCTGAGCGCAGAGTTTTGTGTCTGCTTCTAATGGATATGCATTTCTAGCCTGACTATAGCATATATAGAAACAACGTTTTCCTGTATATGCATCTTTGTGTATATGCAATGTTAACTCTGCGTATTTAGAAAACTTTAGTTCTCATTATGCAAATGAGAAAAATGTGTCAGCTCGTAGCAGTCAAGCAGGGAAAACACTTGTGCGTGTGAGAGTTTAACAGTGACTGTAGAGATAAAAAGAGTGCGTCACATCGCCACCCTTTCGCCACCTTCACTGAAATTTGTGCCACCCTTCGTCACCCTTCAGTTTTCTGTTGTAACTTGTTGGTTTTCGAACAGTCTCTGACAGTATAACAGAAACTAATTAGACAGTCATATGGAATTTTTAATCAAAAACAGTTTTTTTAAGTGTTGTTGGCCGCAAGCCAAAATTTATGTACCAGTCATGAGCAACTTTTCTTACTTTATAAAAATTTGCTAGTGTGCCGTCGAAATATTTTTATATAGTCAACAAAAAAAGAGAGTGTCACATTGACAGGAAAGTGCCATGTATAATGTTAAATAAGCCACCCGTCTATCCATTTAATTAAACTGATAATAAAAATTTATTAAATTGAGTACTGCATGTAGTGTGTGTCTCGCAAATTTTCGACAATTATTATGTTTTGACAAAAAAACCGTTTTTCTTATGCAGCAAACTGCGTGACCCTAGTTCGCTCTCTGAACCCTGTACTCATGACACAAAGTAGACCTTGTTTGGGCATCCCAGCCGTCAGGCCTCTTTTGCATAACCCCAAACAGTTTCTAAATAACAAGTGAAATATAGATACCTTTGGACGTTTCGTCCCACCGGTTTCGTCTCGACGTGATGGCACCGCCCGATTGGGGGTAACAGCCCCCGAAGTTGCTCCAGGATTCATGGTTCCGGGAGTCGCCATAATGATCGGAGTTTCGTCCCAAATGTCGGCACGAGCACTGGGGATGGCGCCCGGGGTTTCTGAACCTTTCGGCACATGGCATCCTCCCAGTGCTGAAAATGGGGTGTGGTCATCTGAAATAATCCAGCAAATTCGCACAAAAAACCCTAGGGATCTGATTAGTTCTGATTAACTAATGACTTATTAAAAACTAGTTAGTTTCTAAAGAAACCAGGAATCGAAACTAAAGAAAAATACGTGTCATAAGATAACCTAAACATTTTAAGCCTTTCACCGTGCTCAATCTACCCAAAGAGTGCCAGCGGTTTCTTCAACGTAAGAGAATCTGTAAGGTTAATTCCCTTCCTTCTTTGCTGCCACAGCTACTCTGCTAAAGTGTTTGCAGTAAAATACTTGCTTATAGGTATTTCAGATTTCAGAAATGGAGAAATCTCTGATCATTCTGGTCGATATGGTTTGAAGTCCACCTATATTCTTGCTGTTTGTACTCACAGGCAAAAGTGAACCGCACAACATATGAATATATCCATTTGATACAATATTTCAAAGCCACCTCCCTGCCGATAACGGTTAACTAGCTATTAGTTATTAGTAAATTAATATACCATATAGCTAACTACATTTTTCTCTTTTGGCGCAAACATACTGGATGTCATATAGTCAGCCAATGGTCCTAATGCCAGCACTGCAACCGCCATTGCTGCCCATATCGTAGAGCGGGGACACAGGAGCCATCTGACATGAAAGCACTCCGTTGGCCACCAGGGGACTGGGAGCAGTCGCAGGGGCGCCATGCCATCAAGGAGCCCCTCCGGCGCCCTGAGAAGAAGGGACTAGTGGTCCTCCGGCACCGGCGGAGTCATCAAAGCCGCTGTCCGGCGGGCTGGGAATGTTAACCGCCGACTAGCAGCGGGAAGCCACAGTGGTCTGAAAAGCTGGCGGACCACCGGGGCCAGATAGGTTGCCGCCTCCTTCTTAATTTCCATGGCCTCTTGTATGCAATCGCCACCTACAGACTGAAAAAAAATACAAACGAACGAAATCAATATACATATCACAGGTCGGCGCAGCCTACAGTTTGCCTACAACGTTGTAGGCTGGACCCGCGCGCGTATCAGTGCGGCAGAGCAATAGAAATTGTACCGTATAAGCTTCTTTCACTGACAGCAGCTTAAGTAGTAAACTTCATTAATTAATGTGGGGTCGTTTCCTGGTCGGGGACTTGTCCTTTTTGAGGGGATTTGTAATGGGGGCTTGCAATCAAGAATAAATTTGTCAAATTTTTCGAAAAAGTAAAGTAAATTTTATCAAAATTTGCAATTTTTGGTAAATTGCAACATTACAAACAATTTTTAGACAAAACGTATACAAACAACTTTTGCAGAATTGTCACGAAAAAGTAAGCATTGAAGCTATATAAAAATTCCGGCGAAGCAGGATATTTTCAAAATTTTAGTGTAAAACTAAATTTTCTTTTTATTTTGGCATATCCCTTGTTCAGTTTTTCCTCGGATAACCGGATATCCGGATATCCGTTAACGCAAAATAGGCGGATATGCGGATATGAAAAAATATCCGGTGCCCATCACTAATATTTATGTATACTTTATAGCACGGCTCTGCGTGCATTCAGAGATTTATACGCACGCCGTGCGGGAAGCTCCGAGTGTGTGGCATGAGTGCGAGAAGCGCACGAGTGCCACGCACGAGGGCTTCCCGTGCGACGCTGCATTATTCTCTGAATGCAAGCAATGTCGTGTTGTAAAGTACTTATACAACGAAACAAGCTACAGATGAAGCTTGCCACTAAACTAATGAAACTTGATTCTCTGATGCTGCAGCTGAGAGCATAAATTCAAGCAACTTTAAAGATTGTCTGGCAGTAAATTGCCGCGGCTGGGAGGCCTTTTTTGGTATGCAACTGAGCTGTCTAGGTTGGAGCTCAGCTGCACACACTGCTGCGCTATGCATTTCTCTGCATGGCGCAGCAAATTAGTTTAGGTCCAGCTCTCCCCAGCGTGCACCGTGCGGATAAGTAACTTATACGCACGGTGCACGATACAGAAGAGCAACAAAGCTGTCTGTAGCGTGCACTCAGCTATATATACGCACGCAATTAACATAGGAAAAGAGAGAGTGAGTTGTATAATATATATATATATATATATATATATATATATATAATAGAGTTACAAAATCTAGTGATAATGACAACCGTTCCTGTTGATTGAGCAAGAGTCCGAAGTTATCAACACAAAAATTATATACAAAAAAACATAATGATTTTTCAAATTTCCAAAACAGCACCAGAGGTAGAAGGACGACCCACAACGAAGTTCAAAAAACCAATCTGGGTTGTGGACAAAGGATCGACACCTGGATTCGACACCATTGCACGGATCTGAGCGAAACAGAAGAAACACCAGAAAATTGAAGACAGTCAAAGGAAACACTACCCATAGACTAAAACGAAACACAGCGAAAGGGGAATATAATCAACAGGGACGTATCCAGGATTTTGGAAAGGAGGTGGTTCAACGTGTAAAGCGGGGGGGGCTGATTTTTCTCAAATTTGTGCTAAAAATATCTACAAATTTAGAAAACTTCAGAAAAGAAGTCTGTTCAATTTTGCATGTTAGAACCGGCAAAAGAAAATTTAGAATATTACGCAAGAACCCTGAAAAACGCCGTTTTTCCGCGACTTTTTGACCATTTCTAGTGAAATTGTGACTTGTAAACTTTTCGTCAAAAGAGGTGAAAAAAGCAAAGTTTCAGCACATCTGCTGAAATAACAGAAATTAAAAATCCGCTTCGTTACATTCCGCGCATTGTCCGAAATATTCAAATAAAACAAATCCAACCAATCAAACTGGTAGCCTGTGAAAAAAATCGCTCACAATCGGAGTGCCACAATGACCAAAAAAGGTTGCATGAGAGGACACTTCCTACCCTGGATTCCCCTCCCCCCACTTTCGGGTCACCTCCACACTTGCCCCTCACCACTCGTTCCCACCTCCACTTTTTTGTGCTTCCCCCAATCACTAAAAGGCGCCCAGAAAATGCCAAAGTTTAAGGATTTTTGGTCAAAATTTTCAAATATGGTCTATTTTGGTACTCAAACTCGACTTATGATAACTTTTTAGCATAGTTATATATAGCAGCATAATGTAGAAAAAAGGCTATTTCTACTGTGTTTTCTTGTATTTAGGCTACTTTGGATTCCCCCACTTTTGGGTTCTCCCACTCTCCCCACCCCCACTTTTTTTCGCCTTTTGAAAAATTTTATTTTTGACAGAAAATCGCCTAAGACCCCACCCCACCACAGCACTCTACAGCCACTTTGAGCATGCAATTCTATGACAAAAGTTACTCATTTCACTTAGGGCTTTCATTTGGTACCAAATTTGGCCACTTTTGAAAAAATTCATTTTTGAGCGAAAATCGTCAAGTCCCCACCGCAACCCACCACAGCACTCTACAGCCACTTGAAGCATGCAATTCTATGACAAAAGTTGCTCAGCTCACTTGTGGCTTTCATTTGGTACAAAATTTGACCACTTTTGAAAAAATTCACTTTTGAGCGAAAATCGTCAAGCCCCCACCCCACCCCACCACTCTACAGCCACTTTGAGCATGCCATTCTATGACAAAAGTGGCTCAGCTCACTTAGGGCTTTCATTTGGTACCAAATTTGACCACATTTGAAAAGTTTCATTTCTGGACCACCTGACCCCTCAGACGGTCAAGTGGCGCCTAGGTAAAAGACGCAGATACGAATGTAGCCACAAATTTCACTTCACATACTCATTGTTCACAGTGGGCTCCGACTTCTTATGATCAAGATCTCGTTCATAAAGCTTGGCTGGCCAAGAGAGCAACACCACGCCTCGATAGCCAAAAATCTTATGCAAGAATAGCTGAAAAGTGAAATGATACAGAATACAAGAGGGTGCACTATGTAGCGTAGATACGGGGGGAGGGCGGCTGCCCTCCCCGAAATAATGGCTTTGCCCCCCTGAACAATGAGCTTCTAACAAATGTTCGTATATATAAGTTGCTTTGCAGTTTTGCTGTTATCTGCGATCTTATTGATATTATTCCCAAAATCATCAGCAGCGTAGACACGGGGGGGGGGGCGGGGGGCGGCCGCCGTCCCCGAAATAATGGCTTTGGCCCCCCTGAAAAAATTGGGCCAAAGAAAAATTTTATGCCCGCGCGGTGCGCGGCCGTTTAACTTTATTAGAAAAAAACACAAATTATACATTAATGCTACAAATCAGCTCAACATTGATGCATTTCCTACACAGCAGGGGCGCCCCCAAGGGGGGGCGGGGGGGCGGCCGCCCCCCCTGTCAGGTTTCGAAGGTCAGAAAAATTAAGAAGCAGAAAGGAGAAAAAGCAGAAAAAACAAAAATTTTCGCGCCTTCGGCGCGAATTAACTATTCTTTGGTTGTTTTGAGGATAGCATATGGGGCGGGGTGGTGGTGAAAATTTTCTTCTACTTATAGGGGGCAGCGCCCCCAGACACCTTGCGTATCTATTTTTCGCCAGCTATTCATACTCAGACACCGCAGTTCGACGAGGATGCAACGTAAAATGAAGCTAAGGTCCGTAACGTTGTTTAAAAACGCTGTAAATCGAAGCTAAACGCGTTTATAGCTTTATACTATATAATTTTTGTAATTTTACGCAGTCGAAATTAAAAGTACGCATTCTAAAATAAAAATATATGCAAAATTTACGCTGGTGCTTGATCTTTGCATACATAGGTTAGAAAGAGTCGCGCTTCCTGCTGCTATGTTTTGGAGCTCATATCTCCAACCCATGACCCAGGAGGCGGGTGGGTTTTTCCCCCCAAAAAGGGGGTGGGTTTTTTCACCCCACGGCTATAAGTTGCTTAGCAGTTTTGCTGGTATCTGCGATATTATTCTCAACATCATCAGCCTTGGCAAAATTGGTTGATATGATCAGAATAAGCAGTTCTTAATGGGAGCATCCTAATAGTTTCAGTTTC
>JASAND010004268.1:0-24059 GCA_030248195.1 Trissonchulus latispiculum | reverse complement strand
TGTATTAACTGTTACTAATAAAGTGAATAACAAGTACGTTTCAAAAGAATTCTACTAAGACGCCTCTCCCTATCCATTATACCAAGAGTACATACTAACTAAGATGTAGACGGTCACACTCTTAGTTATTAGTATTAGGGACATGTTCAGCACAACGGCTGACCCCTACACAAATTAGATCCCAGTGACCCTCCCACAAATGAGTACCCAGTACACACTTGTGAACTCATCACTAAAACGGTTGCATGTTTATGTGTTGAAGCCAAAAACGTTCTATCAGCAGGTGGCCACTTTCGAGCTTAATACACATAAACATACAAGCGAGTGATGGTACACAAGTTTGTACTAGGTACTCATTTGTGGGAGGGGTCACTGGGGTTTAATTTGTGTAGGGAGTCAGCCGTTAGCTTGCAGATCATGTCCAGTTTTAATACAACTAAGAGTTGACGCTTGTCATACTCTTAGTTATTATGCACTCTTGACTATACTAAGATTAAGAATGCTCCTTACAGTTTTTGTAAGTACGCCTCCTAAAGTGTTTTTACGTTAAAACTATGTTTAGATATACGAAACAGCAAACATTTGCATACTGTTGACCATTGATCTACTTCATGGAGTGTTTCAATGTGACTTGTGTAAAATAATTTTTATGCTATTTTTGCTTTGGTTAAAACCCCTCCTTGGTCTATTTATTTTATGAGCCTGGAACTGACCGTTTCCAAATTTTAGCAGTTCTGACTTCCGGTTCCAACTGGTTCTAGGATCCGGCACAACTCTAGTTTATACCTGCAAAAAGGATTTTAAATGAGAAAAATAACGGCCGCTTGCACCAAATCGGAATAACTTAGCTCCAAAATAGCTATTCCTGAATTAAATCGGAGTTAAATATTTACTACCTGAGCTAAAGCTGAGACGCAAGTTTTATTCTGTTGCAATTTAGGTGCTCCTAATATACTGAGGGTTAAATTTGCCAGTTGGGGAATAAGTTAGTACTTGAAGTTAACTGAAGTATAAGTTAACCCTGATTGGTGCAACAAAATAGCTGGGGAATAGCGACTTAACCCTGAGTTAACCTTAACATTTAGTTATTCTTCAATTAGTCTTTATTGGTGCAAGCCAGTGTAAGCAAGTCATGTAAACTTATAATAGAGAAACGTACCCGGTATTATTTGGCTAGAATTGACCTCCGGTGGGACACGAACCCACGACTTTTGCGAACTAAGCAAATCAAACCAGCTTTGCCGTGTACCTCTATTTTAGCTCCCAACCCCTTAGTGCAACCAGGTGTAAAAGCGCTTTGAGATACGGTTCCATTCGTATCTGATAATGCCAATTTCAGACTCATTCTTTAAAACAGGCACTGGCATTGACCCCGACACTCTTCAAAGAAGGAAGACACATTATATAAGTCGCAGTAGAAAGTAGTACATTTAGTGATGCACTACATCCCTAGAAAATTTCAGCGATGTACTACATCACTAGCCAAGTTGTACATCTGACTTCAAAGGTCTCAAATGTACAACTTTACTGACAAATTTCAGTAATGTAGTACATCATTGAGTGATTGTCAGTGATGTAGTACATCACTAAAACGTTGTCAGCAAACTCAAGACAATCATGTTTGCTTCCGGTCTTTCTACAGTAGAGGGGGAAAATTTATAGTCTGAAGACCGGAGGCTAATGACAAAATCTAATTCGAGAAATTTAAACAATAGAAGGAAGAGATTGGAGCAAACAGATTGTAGGATAATTTTGAAAACTAAGCTTCGCGGCTTTTTTATTTTTTATGGCAATTTTTTTAATATTTTTTTTTTTTTTTTTTTCTCTCTCTCTCTCTCTCTCTCTCTCTCTCTCTCTCTCTCTCTCTCTCTCTCTCTCTCTCTCTCTCTCTCTCTCTCTCTCTCTCTCTCTCTCTCTCTCTCTCTCTCTCTCTCTCTCTCTCTCTCTCTCTCTCTCTCTCTCTCTCTCTCTCTCTCTCTCTCTCTCTCTCTCTCTCTCTCTCTCTCTCTCTCTCTCTCTCTCTCTCTCTCTCTCTCTCTCTCTCTCTCTCTCTCTCTCTCTCTCTCTCTCTCTCTCTCTCTCTCTCTCTCTCTCTCTCTCTCTCTCTCTCTCTCTCTCTCTCTCTCTCTCTCTCTCTCTCTCTCTCTCTCTCTCTCTCTCTCTCTCTCTCTCTCTCTCTCTCTCTCTCTCTCTCTCTCTCTCTCTCTCCCCCCCCCCCCCCCCCCCCCCCCCCCCCGCCCAAAATAGTAGTTATTAGAACTTGTGCTTGATAGCGAGTTGGCTTTATGCAATGCATACATTTGATTTTGCCAAACGTTTTAAACTAAAACTTAAACTTATTTAAACTTCCACTCAATTTAACATTTAACATTGTGTTTCTTTTCTTCTTTCCAGTATAAAGATAATAATATAACATAAAGATCACGATAAGTTTTAAATAGGCTGGTGGATGATAAGGTTCATAGTTTTTCATTTTAATTTTAAAATTAAAGAGGGATTGGAACCTGCAAATAAATAGTCACCGCAAAAATACTTTGTTTAAAACATTAAGACTTAAATGGGGAAAAATTAAAAATCGGCAGCATTTATCAAATAGGTATTTTTAAACCAAGCTTAGTTCTCAAAATTATCCTACAGTAATTCGTTCCTTCTATTGTTTAAATTTCTCCAATTAAATTGTCGATAGCCTTAGGTATTCGGTCAGTAAATTTTCTCCCTCTATATAAAGTGTAAATACAGATGAAGGAAATATAAATAAACTAAGTTACTGAGAATCGTTTTAGTGATAAACTACATCAGCGACAATCATCAAATGATGTACTACATTACTGAAATTTGCCAGAAAAGTTGCATTTGAGACCTTTGAAGTCCGATGTACAATTTGACTAGCGATTTAGAGCATCACTGAAATTTTCTAGGATGTAGTACATCACTAAATGTACTACTTTACTGCGACATATATCAGTTTGTAACTGGAACAGTGTAGATAAGATCGGGCAAGTAATAATATGGCTACCAATTGTCAATCCTTCTTCTATCAAGTTTAGCTGTGTTGTTCATAGTTGTCCAACCTACCTAACCAAGCTGTGTAAATAACATTGCATTTTTATTATAACTAAAATGTAGTTGCATAATTAGGACTGTGATTTTTCTCAGTAACCTATAGAGTAAATCCTACAACAAGGAACGTGAAAAAGCATAAAGCATAAAAATTATAAATACAATAAATATTACACATTTACACATTATAAAAGTGAACAGACATACGTATGTACATTTGCACATCATTGCTAAAAATATATATATTTTACAAACATCACTAAAAAAGTGTTTCAAAACATTTCAAGATATGCAAGTTTTGGCCTCTTCTTTCGCTTGTGTTCGAAGGAGAGGGGGAGTCTGTAACTGGGCAAGCTGATCAGAAGTCAGAGTGACAAGAGCTGAGGCGATGGCTGGGTCCCGTCTGACCAGGTGGTGAATATTTTTCCACCATGGCTTCAGCAGCTCCGACTCGCCACAGGTGGATGACGGCAGCTTTATAATCTTTACAGGTTCCACACTGACAGTATGAAATTGCTAAATAATTATAACACTAGAATTTGATGCCTCAAGAATGAGCATACTATTAAAATTAATCAGCATTAAGGAACAAAACATTCTCAACACACTGACCGATCACGAAAAGGATCTCATTGGGTACTACATAACTTGTTTCCGCTAAATTAAATTAGTACAAGGAAATTATCTTTTTCCGTTGAAATAAATTCAGTTTGATTGCAAATTTTTTGTCCAAAAGTGAAAATTTATCCCGTGGAGCTTTTGTCATTTGAAGGTAGCCTATATAATGTATAGATTTTTTCGAAATCCTCAGGAACCCGAGATTTCAAAAATCCGAAAAATCCGAAATTCCGGATTTCATTCACGGAAAATTTAAAATTTTTAGTTTTCGCCCAATTTTTATCGTAATCAAATTTGGTTACTGATCAATGAGCTGGTCCCGCCACATTTTTGCTCTTAGAATCTTTTCACGAAAATGCTCTAAATTTCGGAATTCCGGGTTTAAAAAATTTCGGATTTTAAAAATTTCCAATACCCACAAGTTGGGTATAATTCGAAAGTTCTCTTAACAAATGGGCTGAACAACTTTTGTATTAGAACGAACTCGTGAAAATGCACTTAATTCCGGAATTCCTCAAAATCGGATTTTCAATATTTAAAAATTTTTCTCCAATACTCACAATATGCCGAGTATCATTCATCTTGATGAGCTGAACAAATCTTCTAATAGAACCAACTTGTCAGAATGAGTTCCAAATCCCGGAATTCCACGAACTTCCAATTCTCGGCTAGCTTGAAGTTCGTGAATTCAGAGAACTGGGCTCATTCTGCAAGTTGGTTCTATTACAAGATTTGTTCAGCTCATCAAGAGCTCTCGAATGATACTCATATTGTGGGTATTGGAAAAAGTTTTAAAATCCGGAAAATCCGGTTTTCGCGAATTCCGAGAATTGAGTGCATTTTCACCAGTTCGTTCTATTATCTATTACAAAAGTTGTTCAGCCCGATAAGAGCTTTCGAATGATACCCATTTTGTCCTTGTGGTTATTGGGGCAAATTTTTAAAATCCGATAATTTTGAAAACCCGGAATTCCGGAAATTGGGTGCATTTTCGTGAATAGCTTCTAAGAGCAAAATTGTGTGGCGGGACCAGCTCTATTCGACTGTCAGAACCGAAGTTTGATTGCGATAAAAATTTGGCGAAAACCTAAAAATTTTAAATTTTCCGTGAATGAAATCCGGAATTTCGGATTTTTTCGGATTTTCGAAATCCCGGGTTCCTGAGGATTCGAAAAATATATACATTATGTAGGCTGCCTTCAAATGATAACTCAGGACAGCCGCTCACATTTCGGTTCCAAGAATTTTTGGTCAGACTAGTTTAATTTCAACGGAAAAAGATAATTTCTGTACTAATTTAATTTTAGCGGAAACAAGTTATGTAGTACCCAATGAGATCCTTTTCGTGATCGGTCAGTGTGTTGAGAATGTTTTTGCTGATTATTAATGCTGATTAATTTTAATAGTATGCTCATTCTTGAGGCATCAATTTAGTGTTATAATTATTTTAGCAGTGCCCTGTGCCTATCAGTGTGGAACCCTGTAAAGATTATAAAGCTGCCGTCATCTCCGTGGCAGTCAGACTGCCGACAGGTGGGAAAAAATATACACCACCTGGTCAGACAGGACTGGCCATCGCCTCAGCTCTTGTCACTCTGACTCCCAGTCAGCTTGCCCAGTTACAGACTCCCCCCTCTCCCCAGCCAGAACCTAAGCGAAAGAAAAGACCAGCTTGCATATCTTAGATATTTTATTGCTTTTTATAGTGATGTTGTAAAATATGTATATTTTTAGCAATGATGTGCAAAATGTACATACGTATGTCTGTTCACTTTTATAATGTGTAAATGTGTAATATTTATTGTATTTATAATTTCTTTATGCTTTTTTCGTTCTGCTTAGACTGTGGGATTTATCTATTCAGTTTACTAGAAAAATCCCACGGTCTACACGATTATGCAACTGTTTTAGTTATAATAAAATGCAATGTTATTTATTGTAGCTTGGTTAGGTAGGTTGGACAACTATAGTGCTTACAAGCTAAACTTGATAGAAGAAGGATTGTTAATTGGTAGCCATATATCTAGTACTTGCCCGATCTTATCATGACAACGTTATCGCACTGTTACAGTTGCAAACGAAGTATATGTCGCAGTAAAGTAGTACATTTAGTGATGTACTACATCCCTAGAAAATTTCAGTGATGTACTACATCACTAGTCAAGTTGTACATCGGACTTCAAAGGTCTCAAATGCACAACTTTACTGACAAATTTCAGTAATGTAGTACATCACTGAGTGATTGTCAGTGATGTAGTACATCACTAAAACGTTTTCAGTAACTTAGTACATTTATGTTTGCTTTCTGTATTTATGCTTTATATAGAGGGAGAAAATTTACAGACTGAAGACCTAAGGCTATTGACAAGATTTAATTCGAGAAATTTAAACAATAGAAGGAACAGATTACTGTAGGATAATTTTGAAGACTAAGCTTGGTTTAAAAATACACTATTTGATAAATGCTGTAAATTTTTAATGTTTTCCACTTACTAAGTCTTAACGTTTTAAACAAAGTATTTTTGCGGTGACTATTTATTGCAGGTTCCAAGCCCTCTTCCAATTTTAAAATTAAAATGAAAAACTATGAACCTTATCATCCACCAGCCTAGCTAAAACTTATCGTGATCTTTATGTTATATTATTATCTTTATACTGGAAAGAAGAAAAGAAACACAATGTTAAATGTTAAATTGAGTGGAAGTTTAAATAAGTTTAAGTTTTAGTTTAAAACGTTTGGCAAAGTCAAATGTGTGCATTGCTTAAGCCAAACTCAGCTTTCAAGTTTTTAGTTCTAATAACTACTATTTTAATATTAAAATTGCCATAAAAATAAAAAAACGGCAGGCTTAGTTTTCAAAATTATCCTACAATCTGTTTTGTAATCTCTTCCTTCTATTGTTTAAATTTCTCGAATTAGATTTTGTCAATAGCCTTAGGTCTTCAGACTGTAAATTTTCTCCCTCTATAGCAGAAAGACAGGAAGCAAACATGAATGTATTGATTTACTGACAACGTTTTAGTGATGTACTACATCACTGACAATCACTCAGTGATGTACTACATTACTGAAATTTGTCAGTAAAGTTGTACATTTGAGACCTTTGAAGTCCGATGTACAACTTGACTAGTGATGTAGTACATCACTGAAATTTTCTAGGGATGTAGTACATCACTAAATGTACTACTTTACTGCGACATATATAATGTGTCTTCCTTCTTTGAAGAGTGTCGGGGTCAATGCCAGTGCCTGTTTTAAAGAATGAGTCTGAAATTGGCATTATCAGATACGAATGGAACCGTATCTAAAGCGCTTTTACACCTGATTGCACTAAGGGGTTGGGAACTAAAATAGAGGTACACGGCAAAGCTGGTTTGATTTGCTTAGTTCGCAAAAAGTCGTGGGTTCGTGTCCCACCGGAGGTCCGAATTCTAGCCAAATAATACCGGGTACGTTTCTCTATTATAAGTTTACATGACTTGCTTACACTGGCTTGCACCAATAAAGACTAATTGAAGAATAACCTAATCTTAAGGTTAACTCAGGGTTAAGTCGCTATTCCCCAGCTATTTCGTTGCACCAATCAGGGTTAACTTATACTTCAGTTAACTTCGAGTATAACTTATTCCCCAACTGGCAAAAATTTAACCCTCAGTATACAGATACCCTAAATTGCAACGGAATAAAACTTACGTCTCAGCTTTAGCTCAGGTAGCAAATATTTAACTCCGAGTTAATTCAGGAATAGCTATTTTGGAGCTAAGTTATTCCGATTTGGTGCAAGCGGCCGTTATTTTTCTCATTTAAAATCCTTTTTGCAGGTATAAACTAGAGTTGTGCCGGATCCTAGAACCGGTTGGAACCGGAAGTCGGAACTGCTAAAATTTGGAAACGGTCGGTTCCAGGCTCATAAAATAAATAGACCAAGGAGGTTTTAGCAAAGCAAAGAAATAGCAAAAATCATTTTACACAAGTCACATTGAAACACTCCATGAAGTAGATCAATGGTCAACAGTAGCAAATGTTTTTTGCTGTTTCGTATATCTAAACATAGTTTTAACGTAAAAACACTTTAGGAGGCGTACTTACAAAAACTGTAAGGAGCATTCTTAATCTTAGTATAATCAAGAGTGCATAATAACTAAGAGTATGACAAGCGTCAACTCTTAGTTATTAAGGCTGGGGACATGATCTGCAAGCTAACGGCTGACTCCCTACACAAATTAAACCCCAGTGACCCCTCCCACAAATGAGTACCTAGTACAAACTTGTGTACCATCACTCGCTTGTATGTTTATGTGTATAAGCTCGAAAGTGGCCACCTGCTGATAGAACGTTTTTGGCTTCAACACATAAACATACAAACGAGTGATGGTACACAAGTGTGTACTGGGTACTCATTTGTGGGAGGGGTCACTGGGGTCTAATTTGTGTAGGGGGTCAGCCGTTATTGTGCAGAACATGTCCCTGGCCTTAATAACTAAGAGTGTGACGCTTGTCACACTCTTAGTTATTATGTACTCTTGGTATA
The DNA here is from genome assembly GCA_030248195.1 of Trissonchulus latispiculum. Taxonomy (NCBI): domain Eukaryota; kingdom Metazoa; phylum Nematoda; class Enoplea; order Enoplida; family Ironidae; genus Trissonchulus; species Trissonchulus latispiculum. The sequence goes on along the minus strand of JASAND010004268.1, from coordinate 15,849 downwards.
ATGGATAGGGAGAGGCGTCTTAGTAGAATTCTTTTGAAACGCGCGTGCGATAGCTTGTTAGTAACGGTTAATACACACACACACACACACACACTGATCTCACCAACAATGTTTGCGATTACAACTTGCGAAACGTCTCGTATCCAAATCTGACCTCGTCATTTGGCTACCCTGATGTGACGGCGGAGCGGACACTCATGCCAGATTCGTGCTACCAAGAATTCCATAGATTCACCTCAATTAACCGCCATCAATTTGTTCGATTGAATTAACACATTATCTAAACTTCCTCCTTATGATAATAAATTGGACAGCACTGCTTGTTTAGCGATGAAGCAGGTAGCCATCTGTCTAATATAGGATACGCTGTAATTTGAGTGCACTACCGTATTCTCGCGCTTAAGAAAACACCCACTCAAGGGAACATGTTCCCTTAAGTGCGAGAATGTGGTAAATAGAGTAGAGGGTGAGTTAAAAGATAGTCGAGGTGGAAAACCTAATAACTTATACGATGAAGTATTGCTTTTCACTGATTCCTGTCGTGGTTGGTTAGTGCAGCCTCTGGTAAGAGAAGCTCTAGCGTAACGTGCCGGATCAAACCTTACAGTGTCCTTTATTTATTTATGTATCTTCAGTATCTTCAGTATGGAATAACCGTACTGTAGCTTGCTCGGGATCATGTTTTCTGTCCATGATCTTCGCCTCTCTGCCTCTTGACTACGGTCTGCGGAGAGCACGTGAGCCTCTAACAGTATGTGTGCCATCAGCAAAAAAATAACTGTTAATACATGCTAATGGAATTAATGATCGAGACAGCATGGATATAAAAATTTTGAGTACCAGCAGGTAGTTACTAAGAGTTTAGTTACTGTGTCAGAAGTGCTTAACACTCTATTCCGCTTAGACAGCCATGTTCCCTTCTAGTTTGGATAGAATCGACCATGTGAATAGAAATAGTCTCATCATAATTTGGATAACTTACAACATCTTTTGAATACTGAAACTACTATCGGAATTTATATTTGATAAAGTTCAGACTGCAGCTACAAATAATTGGTGAATGGGATTCAGGGCTTACTAAATTCAACAGTTGAAAATTAATTAGACATGTTCAGTCTTTCGGCCTTTATCCCTTAGACGAAATCTGACGAAAAAGGCAGCGTTTTTTTATTGCTAATGGCTCACACCCTGTTAGGCTCACAAAGTGGCCCGTAAGTGATGCTCTCCGCAGACCGTAGTCAAGAGGCAGAGAGGCGAAGATCACGGACAGAAAACATGATCCCCGAGCAAGCTACCGCAAGGTACTCCCAAGGCAGCAACATTCGGACCTCGAAAGCTGCTGCCCCCAGCTTGGCAGTAGCAACTAGGAGGGCTGAAACTACATATGCCTGCTCGAAAGGCCTGGGTAAAAAGTCGGCTGCAGAAGTAAAGAGGGGGCAAGAAGCGAGGAGCCTATATAGGAAAGTAGGAAATATGGCCATGCGAAACATGTGAAGATGCTGAAAATACATAAAGAAATAAAAGAGATGGAAACTTTCCTATCCATGTCAAACTTCGGTGTTTGTGAATCATTTGAGATCTCACTTCAATATACAAAAGATTTAGCTACTGGATTTGAAACTAAAATTAAATTTTAATCTAAAGTTAAATTTCTTTACCTTTTAAGATCCTATATTGCTACCTAGTACAAACCCAGTGATTCAGATTTGGATCCATATTCCAGATGACAGAAATAGGGAAATGCTTTTGACAACCAGTTTCCATATGTGGGACATTTCCAACTTTGCCAAAAACGCCAACACCACCCCAAAATAAACTGGTTGTTGTTTTTAATTCCAAGTTCCTTATTACTTTACCAAAACACGTATCATTTATTCGCCTCTGGACCAAGACTGAAGAGTATGCAAAATCACAAAATTACTGATTCCTATATTATATAGTTTAGTCTGATCATAAGTTCCTGTTTACCAGCGGATCTTCAAAGCAAGTACCTAGCCGCCTCACACTTTAAACATGTGCATTCATATTCTTACAAATGCAAGCTTTGTATCCAAAGTTACAAATGTCTAGTTCCCAGTTAGTCTGCTGGTTAAGTTAATCTCTAAAAGTCGGTCAATTGTAACAAAAATTTTCGAATGTATCATAAAACTTTGATCTTGCAAAATCAGTATTTGCTGCCGTCCAGCAGCAAGCAGGGGATCAAATCTCCAGCGTTTTTCTGTTTTTCACGTTTTATGTGAAGGTACTTCAAGGGAAGGGTGATGTTCTTTTGGTCGTTGCAATATTTTACGCCTGCTTGTTTTTCTTTTTGGAGCAATGATACATCCCAGTGATGGCTCACAGTCTCATAGCGACTGCCGCCCCTGAATCAGATTAATCTGGCCTGGAGTACAGGCTTCGGAACTACCCCGTCGGACGTCTGATCTTATTTACATGGAAAATCTCTCTAGCAAAGTTCCTCTTTCGTTTTAACTTAACGCTATCTGCCGTAGTGATTTATGACAAATGTGCTGATCAGGGGGTGCTTTTTTGAAGCATCCCCTGCAAACAGTCGGCAGCATTGGTGAAACAAATGTTGTGACTGAGCTGTGAGCCGAAATAGGCTGGTGGGTGAAAAGGTCCATTTGTGTCTATTTCAGCTGCTCAGTCAAATCTATTTAAAGCTCAACCAAATCAATTCACTTTCTACAACCATGACAATACCTGACAAATAAGTTCAAGTTGCGATGGGCATGGGGGGTAAAAAAGGAGCCCTGTGTCTCTCCCGCAACTTGAATTAAGATAATTAATAATTATTTGTCAATTTGAATATATTCTCGATTGGAATTTTTAAGGAAGACCGAAACCTAAACTATAAAACTTTTTATTTCATGTTTCTGTTCATGATCTTCGTCTCTCCGGTCTGCGGAGAGCACCACTTACGGGCTACGTCCTGTGCCTAGATAGTGGGTGAGCCCAGACCAAAAAAATTGCACTATACATAAAAAGAAGAAGTGTATGCCACAACAGGGCTCCTCTTCTTGGCATTGCGTAACGGTGCTCAGTCCGACCACAATACGTGAATGTTCCCCAGTTGTGCGGGGGGAGGTCGACAAGCATACCTCCTCCCGTTTGGCGGGGGTAGCAAAAAGGGGGTCCCCGTTTGGGGGAGGGGGAAGGCAGAAGGGGCCCCCGTTTGGGGGAGGGAAACCAAGTCAGGCTGTTTGGCTATTGACTACTCCCCCTCCCCAAAACGGGGACCCCTGCTACATACCCCCCGCGAAACGGGGACCCATATTGGAAATAAACAGAAACTACCGTAATCCTATGCTCTACTCCAACACAAAAGGGGAGGGGGGTCTCTGCAATCATATTGGCTGTTGGCTACCCCCCACTACCAAACGAGGACCTCTTTTCGGCTACCCGCCCCCAACCCCACACCAAAAAGAGGGGGGTATGCTTTTCCGGCGACCCCCACCAAACGGGGGAACATTCGAGAAATGTGAGCGGAGCACCGTTACGCAATGCCAAGACGAGAAACTCTGCTGGCTTACTTTTCTTCATATATACAGTACAACTGTGCATTCTTGATTTTAGTTTATAAACTAAGTCGTATAAATTTCATCCATCCAGCAACCTACGTAACATGAACCACACGTCAAGATATTTTATTCAAATAACAAAACAAATTGCAACACAAATTGGTAAACACTAAAACAATCAACAGTGTCCCATCAGGTCATCCAGAAATTTCCATCTTACAAACGACGACCGCGGCGGCCACCCTTTCGACGAGTTGAGTCCGACGGAATCGGAGTGACATCCTCAATCCGACCAATTTTCATGCCTGATCTAGCTAAGGCTCTCAAAGCCGATTGCGCTCCAGGTCCAGGCGTCTTGGTTCTGGTGCCGCCAGTGGCTCGTAGTTTCACATGCAGTGCAGTGATACCAAGCTAAAGCAAAGATAAGGAAGGACTGCTAGTCACACAGAGTTGGAAATAACAACTCTTAATATCAGCAGCGGCACTATCATGCTTAACAGGCATTTCTTATAACGTTATATATATATATATATTACAGGTAACGGAATATTTGAGAAAATAACTGGGTGAGTAACTAAAAATATCAATTGCAACAGATATATACGTAGAGTATAGAAGAGACAGCAATGTAACTATGCTGCATCTCCCATCCAATGGCAAAAATAAAAATATAGCGGGGTCTGGAGGCGGCAGCCTCCAGCCAACAGCGAGATCTTTTTGAAACATCAAAAGCTTTAAGGTGGTGGTATATATCCTTCTGTGCAGTGCTTTTGTGGTGATTTTTTAAACCGCTATAACTTTCGCAATCTCGGAAGTTGGAAAGAGCTTTATACATCGTTTTAAAGCTTATTATCTGTACATTCACTAGCAAAAAATTTGCAGAAGTTTTCTGACATGCTGACATCTAACAGGATGAATACAGACAAAAAATTTTTGAACATCGATTTCTCAAAACTGAAGAATCAGCCAAAAGTTCTTTTTGTGCCACGATATGAAGGACATATGGGCCGAGGGACGTTTTTTCAGATTTAGCTCAGCAGGTCTTAACGTTCGTGAAAATCGGCCAAATGCACGGTAACACGAAATCTCGCAACTTTGCATTGAGTTTTCTTGCTACTCGGTACGTTTTCGCCCAAACCAAGAAGAAGGGCGAACTTCGATTCTGCCAAAAATTTCCCGAATCCCTGCAGTAGTTTTTGAGAAATTCGATTTTTGAGATGAGAAATTTTTGAGATGTTCGAAACAAAATAATCGCAGTTTTGCTAAAATGGTTTTTCAGCTATATACAGTACATTTAATGAAATCCAGGACTGGTGGCGTAATTTCCAAATTGGCGAAATATCGCGAAGTGATGGCAGTTTTCGCCAAAATTGGCGAAAAGTCTTGTTTAATTGGCGACAATTCTTGTTTTTTCGCCAACTTTGTTCGGTGTTTTCGCCAACATTGGCGAAAATCGCTAATACTTCGCGACATTTTGCTGTTTTCGCCAATTTGGAAATTACGCCATCAGTCCTGGATTTCATAAAATGTACTGTATATCTCTAGCTTAAAGCAATAAACTCAGGCTAATAGGCATTCATAAAATGGGCATTTGGACTCTGCATCGATTGAGTATAAATAAGCCTTTGTCCTTAACATGTGGCAGTAATTTTGAAAAAACTGATTTCCTGGAAAATGGCCATTTTTGACACTAAAACAGTTTTTGCTTATACTGACTTAACCACTAGAGATAGCTCAAAGGTTGTAAAGCAAAAATGTTCATTTTCATGTCCTCTTTCCAGTCATAACAACTAATCCCGTGTCTTGTCTACCTACTGAGAGCCTAGGACCAAAAACCAAAACTTTTATCTTTTAGCCTAAAAATACGCGACTGGTTCCAGAATGATAAAGAGCACGGAAATAGGTTATTTCGTAAGTCGTAGCCATTTACGTAAAGGATTAGGGCCGTATGAGTCAAAAATACCCGAAAAGAAACCAGCACCGTAAGGGGGGGTCCATTTTTGGCAGATTTTTCGACCATCTCAGATTTTGCTCATTTTCACATATTTTGTTGTCCGATTGGTATATTTTAACGAGTTTTTGAAATGAAGGTCGGATCTCTTACGGTTAGCGAGTAATTTCACCTCAAAGTTGATGTCAGTATGTGTTAAACATAGAAAAAGGAAAAGGTGGTTATTTCGTGCGCCAGAGAAATCTCGCTAACGACAAAATGGAGCACTTCAACGTCCATCTTATATCATAAATACGATCTCGAAGGGTGATTTGTAGGAAGCAGAATTTTAATTTAGGGCTTCAAAATTTTTTAATTAATTTTTTAAATTTGCGAACATCCAAATTTGACTGTTTTGCAATGTTAAAATTGGGGGTCAGCAAGTTTGATGAAATATTCTGAAAGCTGTAAGGCCTAATTAAAAATTCTACTTGCTACAAATCACAGCTTATGACAAGACATTTCGAACGATACCAACTCATCCTGGTTAGCTCTAACCGATTTCGAGATTTCTCTGGCGCAGAAATCTCAATTTTTAGCACAATTTCGGAAATTCCCGTTTTTTGGCAACTAACATAGAGCTATGGCAACACAGACCTATAAAATGTTAGGCTATCTATTTGCGCACCATTAATGATGACTTTAGGTAAAGTTTGGGTACAAATGGTGCAGGTTAGTGCACCCAGTTGGTCGCTGGGGTCAAATATAGGGGTCTGACAACCATAATCTCAAAAATAGCGATTTTTCAAATTTTTCGAAATATGTTAAATTTTATATCAACCGAAAGCTCTCATTGTCGGGAACATTTTTCTTCTTGGACCATTGCCCGCAAATGCACCAAATTCAAGTTATCGGCCGCTAAATTATTTTCGTGATCAAGGCTTTCCAGTGCCAGTGCTACTCCCTATAATAACTAAATAAAGTAATAAAGAAAAGTTTTCCCATTAAAAGCTACCATAACTTCTTTGATGCACGAAATATCAAACATAAAATTGAATGAAGCTCCATTCTCAAGGAAGTTCAGCTATATAGTGCCTTTATTTGCTGCGGAACCGCCGTTTTCTCCTGTTTTCAAATTGCATGCTATTAATAGCCGGTTACTCGTTATGTATATACTGAACGAAACTACTCGAAATTGAAACTAGATATGCAAGACATATATATGTGACAAAATTTTGTGTGAAAATGAGCAAAATCCGTGACCATAACAGTTCTCATGGTGGACCCCCTTAAGTCTTTTTCTTCTTCGTCTATTTTTTTATAAAGTTTACACAAGGTAATATTAAGCTAAAACTGATTAAGTTAAGCAAACCAGGTGGAGTCTCAATTGCGATATTGCAACTTCCGCCTTCGACTCCCTTTACTTCAACTGTTCCATCTCAGTTTGCGTTATATTGCGTTATATCTAAATTTCTTTATCTTAGATTTGTGCCGTTACGAAATTTCCGTTGAGACCCGAATGCCAGATTCAGGGAACGATATACTTTTTGCTAAAATCTTCGTTTTCGAAAATTTGGCTGTGTATTCTGTTGTGTAAATTTAATTTTGACTGCGTATACGTATACGTAAGTTTAGGCGTGACTGTGTAAGTATGTACACAGTATTTTACACAAAAAGCCAGTTGGAGGGGGTCGACTTCTGGGAGGGAGCGCTCACTACCACCGACCCCCACACCCCCCCCCACCCCGTGTGGGGGAAAAGGCAGCCTTAATATATACCGTACAACAAAAGTTCCCAAAACTTGTAGACGAAAACAGACTAAGGTATATATATATATATATATATAACAAACAATGTACAGGACTCAAGAGGTTACACATACCGTTTTACATTTTTCAGCAACGTCTTGTGCAGCCAACATGGCCGCGTAAGGACTAGCTTCGTCTCGATCAGCTTTCACCTTCATCCCGCCCGTAATACGAACAATGGTTTCCCGTCCTGCAACAACACAGCCAGCCAAAATCCTGGACGCCATTTCCTACGTATATCACAAAGCGCCCATAAAAATTTTCGAATAAACCAAAGAAAGTACCTATTTGTGATAGTATAGTGATTGTACAGTACAGACCAAGTTTGTATAGCTGAGAGTAAGACCAACTGTTATATACGTGTCGTAACTAAGCATACTGCACAGAAGATACATAAGCTAAAAAGGCCGGTTCAGAGCAACCGAGAACTGGAAAACGAACGATTTGATCCAGCAGTTAACTGGCAACACACGTTGCACAAAATTACCATTTCTGGAAGATATATACGAACTCTTGCAATCTGGTTTGTACATTAGAGAGTATGCAGAAATACTCGAGACCTGTGCAAACAAGCATGACCAAGCATGCACATTTTCTGGACCTGTGCTGCCCAGACATATGTATTCGCAGGTGGCGCAATGACGGGGAAGGTTGAACCGGCGACAAAAGACGCCGAACAAACCGGATTTTCCAGTATATACGTATATATATCTCTTTGCCGATATACGGGGATACCTGTCTGGCATTTTTTTAGTGGGGGGGGGGGTGGGGGGGGCCCCCCCACTTTTCGGTTCCCTCTCCTCTTTTCGGAGCCCCCCCCACTTTCGCCCCCCCCCACTTTTCGGCAAGCCCCCACCCACTTTTTTGGGGGTCGTCCAAAAGTGTCAAAAAATTAGGTTTTTGAGGTCAAATTTTCAAAAATTTTCTCAATTTTTAGCTAATTTATGGACTTATAAGCTCATTTTAAGCTTAAAAACAGCGATTTTTTTTGCGTTTTTACCTTAAAAATGCTAATTTTTCGCTAAAAATTTCGGTATATTTTACATTTGGCTCGCCCCCCCCCACTTCCCCCTCCCTAGGGGGGGGGCGAAGCCCCCCCCCCCACTTTCAAAACCCTAAAAAAATGCCAGCCTGTCCTAGACCTAGACTAACGAAGTACTAAACAATTTGCCCAAAAAAGTCGAAAAAATTCGGATTGTGGGGTTGGGGTTGAGCTGAATTTAGGAAAGTCATAAGACCCCCACCGTCAAGAACATGTATGGCACTACTGACGCCCAGCGTCCGTCAGCTCAGACTGCATCAATCTAACCTTGAATGGATTTCTAATTGCCGTTAATTGAAAAGCGACACAGACTGCTAGATCACGCAAATTTATATAATTGCGATTAGAGATGCACCGGGGCCGGGGCCTGGAAATTGGGGGCCAAAATCAAAAATTTGCAAAATCAAAATTTTGGTCAAAAAATGTCAAAAGTTTACAAAATTTTGCCAATTTTTGGCCCCGGCCAGGCCCTGGTGCATCCCTAATTGCGATTAAAGAATGTATATAATTAATTATATACGTATATATTTAAGTACATACGTATATATACGCACTGGCAAATCCCCAGTAAAACTACCAACCTGACAAGTCCGTCACGTGAACAAAAGTGTCGTTGAAGGAAGCAAATATGTGGGCAACACCAAACACATTCTCTCCTTCAGCCACTTGGGGACCCAAAGTAACCTGAGCTTGCTCTTCCTTCTGCTTTCCCTTGCGTGGTGCCATTTTTTATCAAGAATTGAAAGGAGAAACGTATTCTTAAACACAACTAAAATAGAAAAAAGTGTAGGCCAAAATAAGGAAAAGGGACAAATGGTGAAGAAATTATATATATATATATATATATATATATTCGTGATGGGCACCGAATATTTTTTCATATCCGGATATCCGCCTATTTTGCGTTAATGGATATCCGGTTATCCGCCTATTCCAAACTCAAGTTCTAGAAAATTTCTCTTTGCAGTGAAAATTTCAATTTTTCTGTCAATTTTTCGGTACGCTGTAAATCTTTATCATACAGCCAAGCCACAAAACTTGGTTTCCAAAATATTTTTAGAGAAAGCTTTGAAAAATATTTTAAATTTTTTTTAATTTTACCAAAATTTGCTAGTTTTTCATTACTTTGTCTGAAATATACACGGATATCCGGATGTTATCCGGATATCCAGTGCCCATCACTAATATATATACGTATATATATATATATCAGAAAAAAGTGTCGATTGACTTGGACTTGGACATGAAATGGACTTTTTGAAAGTTTTTGCAAAATCTATATTAAAAATTAAGAATTAACTTATTAAGAAGCCCCCGTTCGATGAGGTAACTCCGAAAATTGTGGACATTTTTAAAAATTTGTTATTTTTATGGTTTTTTGTGTAAAATCTACTAAAAATCGCTAAAATAGCAAACAGTTCGTTAAAAATCCGGCGAAGCCGGAAAAGTTTTCAAAAATGTAGGGAAATCTCATTTCTAATGTCGAAAACCATGCAACTATTATGTGCATAGGTATATATTTTGTTAAGTTGTGTTTGTCCCTTCCTCATTTAAAACAGGTAGACCTCCTCAGAGAGACCTCCTCCGCGAGAACGAAAAAAGGGTAGACCCAGCTACCCAGCCTTTTTTCAACCCTTCCCCACATAGGTGTATATACCTGGGGGGAGGGGGTGGGGGGGAACCCCTCCCCCCAAATGGAAAAGTGCCGACCCCACCCTCGAAATTTTGGAGGCAGACCGAGACCGCACCCCCAAATGGCCAAATCCCAGACCCCACCACCCAAATTTGCCAGACCCCATCCTCAAAATTTTGAAAATTTTGCCTCAAAATTGGAAAAATTCTAATTTTTTTGCAAAAAATCCGAGTTTTTTCGAACAAATGAGCAAATATTGTTGATTTTTAGCTGGAAATAACGTTTTTTATCAAATTTTACGCATTTTTCTAAATTTTTGACTAAAAACAATTTTTACCTTTACCCCCCCCCCAAATTCGATTTTTCCGGACCCCACCCCACCTCAAAACGGCTGACCCCACTCCCCCAACGTTTTCTCAAGGTATATACACCTATGCTTCCCCAAGACTTTTGGGGGGACGTTCTCCCCCCGCCCCCCCCCCAACTGGGAGGGGGGGGCAAGTTTCCCTGGAAATTTTGGTTGGGGGGGGTTAAACTTTGGAAATTTGGTGGCAGTGGCGGATCCAGGGGGGGGGGCCCGGGGGCCCCCCCTTTGCGATTTGGGCCCCCTCCTTTGACATTCCGGGCCCCCCCCCTTAGAAAATTTTTACAGCTGTTTATAATGCATATTTCGAGTGAAAATTAAGCATAATTTTAATAAGTTCCACAAACTTTTAAAAAATTTCGCCTGCGGCGCACTTATACTTCCGTGCTGCTTTAATACGTACTTAATTCTGTGACGGAACTTCTGTCTCTTAAAGTGTCTTCTACTTTGTTTCCTTTCCTGTTTTGTAACTATACGTATATATAATTAATTGTACTCAACGCTTTCAGTTTATTTTATGACTATATACCGGCTTATATATATATATATATATATATATATATATATATGCATCTTTCCTGTCTTGTGAGCACCGTCAAATAACGCGTTCCTCCGCGGCAGCGCCTAGGCTTACCGAGAGCGTGTTAGGCTAAGCCGAGAGCGTGCTTTTACACGTCTAAGCCTAAGCCATTTTTTAAGCATAAGCTCAGCTTAATTAATTAAGCTAATTAGCATTTTCAAAAAAAATTTTTTGCTCACAGAATAGGTAAACTTCACATCTCTATGAGCAGGCTCTCCATGAGCACTGCTCATAAGAACTATCTCTATGAGCAAAATGCACATACAACCGTCTCTGTGAGCACTTTTTGCTCATAGAGCATACTGAGCGTGTACAATTAGCGTATGCAACATGCTCATATAACATATTAGCTGCTGGTATATATATATATATATATATATATATATATATATATATATATATATATATATATATATATATGGATGGAATGGACTAACCGCCCCACAGTACTTAGAATCAAAATCACGTACTGTGGACCCACCTCTGGATTGCATCAGTATGCCCCTAGGTCCCTACTACTCACACCAACAGCAAAGTATATATACGCATGTGTATATATACTTACAAAGCAGCATCAAAAATAAACAAAACTAACTAAACAAGGTCTCCTCAAAGCCCCTCATAAAGATGCAATCCACAGCGATGACTCACTATAAACCAATTGACATACTAATGTATATATAAGTAAGTTTATACTTACATTATACATATATTAAGCGTATACGCTTTATGTTAATTTAAGGACAATTTCCAAAATTGCAATCAAGTGCGATTTGCCATCCCAAGTAGGCTTAGGAAAAACAGAATTGTTTCACATATACGTATAAAAATGAAATAAACATTTTTTGTATAAAGAAAGAGATTAAAAAACTGAAGCTTCGTATAGTCAGAATGCAAAGTACAAAAGTGGCTTTAAATAGGAAAAAGATTGTATATATGTCTTCAAAATAGAAAATCACAAAGATAAAAATATCAAAAACAAAAACTTTTTGTATCTACGACACAAATGTCATAGATACGAAGTCATTACGCTGTCCCCTGGCGTCGATATCCTGCATCCAATTCTACCTACCCCGAAACTAGGGACACCAGCCAGCACGAGCAACGAATTGCTTTACATGAGAAGCAAAGAAAGTGGAAGATAAAGTCAACAGAATAAAGCAAATCGTTGGACCTTGCTCGTAACTGGATAGGCTGCAGCATACCTGTCCATTCCATCCGGGGAATCCCTGGGGCCATTTAATAATAAAAAACCGACATACACAACCACCTAAGAGCGGGGCAAAAGTGAAACAACCAAGTCACTGCTGGGTCCACAGCTACAGGAGTTTATAATAGATTAAGAGAAAACAAATACTAAAGTACAGATAGGGAACAGTTAGAGGTGCACATAGGTTAGTACCTTGAACGTGCAGCAGACTCAATTGAAAAATCCATCTTGCCAGTATATTAGTTATAACCCAAAGTCAAAAGCATTATATATAGTGTTGTGCGCCGGAGCTCCGCTCCGACGGAGCTCCGGAGCGGAGCTCCGATTTTCGGTGCTCCGGAGCGGGCTTCTGCTCCGGAGCTCCGGAGCTCCGGGTACCCGGAGCAGCCTTTTGCAAGCTTTGAAGGTGCTAAGAAAAATTCGAAACTATGATTTTTCCGTGAACTCCACGATTTCTCCTTGCAGCACGTAAGAATGGAATAAATGTTAAATATAGTTGTCGTACTCCTGTTTTTAAAAACGTTTGTTTTCTCAAGGCTTCATTCTTGTACTTCTCAAGACGGCTCTTTTTTCTGGAGACAATTTAAACTTTCCCATTTTGTAAATAAAAAAAAATTAAATACAACTCTAATATATACATTTAAGACTTGATTCCGTAAAACGTTTAAATTTCGCACTTGTTGATATTCAATTAAATATTACCTTTCCGTTAAATCTATTCCTTGTAAACTTTCAACATCTGCAGCTGTTTTCTTTGCTTTCATCAAACCTTTTCTAATATATCTTTCACATTGAAATTCTGCTAGCTTAAATTTATATAGTATGTTAATGTTAATTTGATTATATACATCCTCATGATATATAAGTTAAATACCTAGTGGGTAAATGAAATCTGGTCCACGTCTGTCAAATTTGCAATATTTTATGCATGATTTTGAAAAGTTTGGTATATATACATTTGATGAAATTCCTGCAAGAAATATTGAATATTTCATGTGGAATATATATAAAATTTAAATTTCCCAAATCTTGAAAAAAGTGAAACATTAAAATAAACTGCAGTGTAACAAAACTAATATGGGCTTTTATGTAAGCACAACACTATGCACAATCAATTAACCCAAAAATTCTGTGAAATATGGTCAAAAGCTGAACTTAATTCAGATCAAAAATACGGTTAACAAATGTATACTCATAATATGTAGCAAAGAAATCAGCATATAAAAATAAACAGTTAAACGATAAATGTATCTATACAGCGAGTTGGCATGCTTTTTATTGAATAAACAAGCTGTTTTCAGCTTAAACAGAAATTTTTACAATTTTGCCTCCACTAATAACAGTCGGAGCTCCGCGGAGCTTCGGAGCTCCGGAGCTCCGGTGCTCCGACAGCCCGCTCCAGCCGGAGCTCCGGAGCGGGCAAATGTTTCAGCGCACATCACTAATTATATATATATGATAAAGTTTTGGTGTTAAAAGGTGAGATAGTTAGATTTAAAATTTTTTGAAATCACCCCCGTATAAAAGAAAGCAAATTTGGTTTATACTCCTGTAATTTCCTTTTAAATGTAGATAAGGAATTTGAATTTACCAAGTTATCAGGCAGAGAGTTCCACATATCACAAACTCTTGCGAAATAAAACGTTTTCGTATGTGTTCTGAGAAATCTATGTTGTTGCAGCTGTAACTGGTGTCTTCTCACACCCATAAAGTGCGCATAACTGAATAAACAATCAAATGGAACATCAACAAGATTGTAAACAATTTTATACAACATACACAAATCAGCCATTAATCTACGCAATTCCAAACTGTCAAGGTTTAATGCAGTCAGCCTATCCGAATAACTTAGCTGAGTCAACCCTGGAATTCTCTTAGTATATGTACGTTGAACTGATTCCAAAAGACGAACATCCTTCAGATAACCGGGGCTCCAAACCTCCGTTGCATACTCTAACAATGGTCTAACATACGTTATAAACATATTTTTTAGAAAAAGCGTATCTCTAGTTTTGAAAACACGATAAATTAGAGCAGAACACTGTGAAGCTTTAGAACGGATTTTAGAGCAGTGTTGGGAGAAATCAAGTTTTGGGTCAATTAATACGCCTAAATCCTTTACATTTTCCAAAGACGAAATTTCGCTGCCAAGCAAACGGTATTTATGGTTAAGAACGGAAAAATCTACTCGTGACCTAGTCGGAATTAACCGCAGACTGCCACATTTAGGAACAGAGATACGCAATTGCCAGTCAGATACCCATTGACATATACTATCCAAATCCTCCTGCATTTTAAACTGACAATCCAAAGAAGTCACACATTTATATATTTTGGCATCATCCGCAAACATTTTTATAGAACTATACTTCACAACATCCGGAAGATCGTTTATGAAAATCAGAAACAATAAAGGGCCGAGCACAGAACCTTGTGGCACACCGCTTCTAACTTGAGACCAACCAGAGTAGGAATCGCCTACTCTAACTCTTTGAAGTCTGCCAGTAAGAAAGGACTTAATCCACTTCTGTAATTTTGAAGGGAAACCGTACTTTGATAGTTTCAACATCAACTTTGAATAACAAACAGTATCAAAAGCTCTAGCAAGATCAATGTAAACAGCGTCAACACAATGACCAGCATCAATACAACGAGCCCATTCTGAGGTAGACAAGAGCAGCTGTGAAACAGTAGATTTACGACTTTGAAAGCCATGCTGATTGCAACTGATTAACTTATTCTGTGTCAAATGCTGTGACATAGCCGATTTCAGTATGGCTTCCATAACACGACAACAAACTACAGTTAGGCTAATAGGGCGATAGTTGGTAGGTTCTTGTCTTGAACCTTTCTTAAAAATAGCACTAATATTTGCAGTTTTCCACTGTAACGGTAGTTCACCAGTATCATATGAAACTTTAAAAATTTTATAAAGAGGGTAAGAAATATGATTAGCTATTTTTTGAGAAAGATTGGAGGTGTGCCATCAGGACCAGTGGATAACTTATTCGGCAACTTATTTAAAAATTTATAAACTACTTCAACACTGAACACAACCTCACTCATTATCTCATTTGTTCTAGCATTAAAAGGAACAGATACATCGTTATCATTTATAAAAACAGAACTAAAGACAGAATTCAGGCATTCCGACTTATCAACATCGTCAAAAGCCAGTTCACCGTTACTTTTCCGTAAGGACGGGAGCGTATCATTGCAGTTTAGCATTCTACGTACGTAACTATAAAATTTAGGTAAATTCTGATTTGTAGAGATCGACGCTTCAAATTTTGCTTGATCATTTTTGAGAGATTCAGATAGCTGTTTGCTTACAAGTTTGTGATCAGCCAAATGTCTAGGTAACTTTGATATCTTGTAACGTTTCCAGGTACGTTTTTTCCTGTTGATCAAATTATTACTTGCTCTGGATACAGGAAAGTTTTTACGATTCTTAATCGGTGTAAGCGGTACATAATGCTGCACAGCTTCTTGCACGGCATAAGCAAAAATTTCCCACATGTCATTTACACCAGTACACAAACTAAACATATAATCCCAATCAAGAAAATCCAAAAACGCAGCAATATTTGAGTAATTGGCTCTAAGGAAATTTCTACGCATTTTGTGTCGTGCATGGTTTTCAATCCATAGGTTGGGCGTAAAAGACACAACATTATGCGTGCTGTTACCCAAAGGAGCCAATATTTCCACATCAGAAATGCTATAGTTATTACAACCAAGAATTAAATCCAAGATGTTAA
>JASAND010004266.1:0-60620 GCA_030248195.1 Trissonchulus latispiculum | reverse complement strand
CGTCGGACGGCAAAAGGAATACCGGGAATGAGCTGGGCACACCAGAAAACCCCCTATAGACAAAGTTTTGAGAGGCCAGGTAGAGCCTACTATGGACCTCCAGGAAGCGGTTTCCGACTTGACCCTCCAGACGGCAAAGTAGAACCAGCCCAGCAATATAGACACGTCGGACGGCAAAACGGATACCGGGAATGAGCTGGGCACACCAGAAAACCCCTATAGACAAAGTTTTGAGAGGCCAGGTAGAGCCTACTAAGGACCTCTCCAGGAAGCGGTTTCCGACTTGACCCTCCCGACGGCACAGTAGAACCAGCTCAGCAATATAGACACGTCGGACGGCAAAAAGGATACCCGCAATGAGCAGCACACACCAGAAAACCCCTATAGACAAAGTTTTGAGAGGCCAGGTAGAGCCTACTAAGGACCTCTCCAGGAAGCGGTTTCCGACTTGACCCTCCCGACGGCACAGTAGAACCAGCCCAGCAATATAGACACGTCGGACGGCAAAACGGATACCGGGAATGAGCTGGGCACACCAGAAAACCCCTATAGACAAAGTTTTGAGAGGCCAGGTAGAGCCTACTAAGGACCTCTCCAGGAAGCGGTTTCCGACTTGACCCTCCCGACGGCACAGTAGAACCAGCTCAGCAATATAGACACGTCGGACGGCAAAAAGGATACCGGGAATGAGCTGGGCACACCAGAAAACCCCTATAGACAAAGTTTTGAGAGGCCAGGTAGAGCCTACTATGGACCTCCAGGAAGCGGTTTCCGATTTGACCATCCCGACGGCAAAGTGGAACCAGCCCAGCAAAATAGGTACGTCGGACGGCAAAAGGAATACCGGGAATGAGCTGGGCACACCAGAAAACCCCTATAGACAAAGTTTTGAGAGGCCAGGTAGAGCCTACTATGGACCTCCAGGAAGCGGTTTCCGACTTGACCCTCCAGACGGCAAAGTAGAACCAGCCCAGCAATATAGACACGTCGGACGGCAAAACGGATACCGGGAATGAGCTGGGCACACCAGAAAACCCCTATAGACAAAGTTTTGAGAGGCCAGGTAGAGCCTACTAAGGACCTCTCCAGGAAGCGGTTTCCGACTTGACCCTCCCGACGGCACAGTAGAACCAGCTCAGCAATATAGACACGTCGGACGGCAAAAAGGATACCGGGAATGAGCTGGGCACACCAGAAAACCCCTATAGACAAAGTTTTGAGAGGCCAGGTAGAGCCTACTATGGACCTCCAGGAAGCGGTTTCCGATTTGACCCTCCCGACGGCAAAGTGGAACCAGCCCAGCAAGATGGGTGGGTCTGACGGTAAAACTGACTGCGGGAATCGATCCGTGCCAGAAAACCATTGTATGGAAGATTTGAGCTTTCAAAGTTAAATAGATAGCGAGAAATTTCGATTTTTCATTTTTCGAATTTTCGCCATAGCGAGAAATTTCGATTTTTCATTTTTCGAATTTTCGCCATCTTTGACGGGCCACTGTGGTCGCTAGGGAAGTGATAGAGAAACGCAACCTGGACCGTTAGTTAGTTCAATATATGTAGTTTCTGAATATAAAAAGAAATCAGCTCCAGCTCGTAACGGTCGACCTGAGCGACGACCACAAAAATGGTCACTTTTGGTGGTGGTGGTTTGGTGGACCCCCGGGATGGATTGGCTCCCTGGTTCCCCGGGTGCGAAACGGTGGCCCCTACTCTTCCCTTCCCAGAGAAGGCATATCCTGTACCCTCCCAAAGAGAGGCCCAGGCCTCCCCCTATCCGAGCGACTATCCGGTCGCCTTTTTTGATGCCGGTCCAGGTAGACCCGCCTTCTGGAACCGGCTGCTTCTCATGGCGGGGGATGTTGAACCAAACCCAGGGCCTACCCAATGGCCTTGTGGTATCTGCTCCCAAAATGTTACCAGAAGAGACTACTCAATCCAGTGCGCTCAGTGTGCTATCTGGCACCATCGAAAGTGTCTCGGCTGGACGGTCAGTCGTATACGGTCACTCGCGAATGTTCCCTGGTTTTGCCCAAGGTGTCCAACGACCCAGCAACCCCAACCCGCGGCGCCACCCTCACACGCCGCCGCGACTGCCTCTGCTGCTACTGCTGCGGCTGCCAACCAACCGCAGCCTCCAGCACAGCTAGCCCCTCGCCCCCTCATGTCTGTCCGCCTTCGCCCCCCTCCCCCCCTTCCCAAGTCCAGAGACTTTAAGGACCTAAAAATCCTCCAGTGGAATGTAAATGGCCTTAGTCCGGCCAAAAAGGTGGAACTTGGGAAAATCCTGGCGGACAGCAAATACGACCTCGTTGCCATCCAGGAAACCAACCTCTCCCCCTCCAAAGCCTTTGACCTAAGCGGATACTCGTGCTATAGATCTGACCGCACCACAGGCAGAGGGGGCGGGGACCGCCCTGTCAAAGGCGGCGGTGTCGCTATTTTGGTCCGAAACGGTCTACAGCATCAGCTTCTCCGAACTCCACTGGTGGCCCCTCGTGATAAAACGACAGACGCAGTCAGTGTCAAGGTCTTTGGTTCAAGGGACCTCACTCTGACCTGTGTCTACGTCCCACCTATCACTGCTGCTGCTGCTGACCACAGAACCCAACTGTTCGACCCTTCCTACCTACCCCGGGGCAGGGGTTGTCTGACTGTTGGAGATTTCAATGCGCACAGCCCACTGTGGGATAAATCAGCAACTTCCTCAGACGACATCGGTGCCAATATTGAATCCTGGATGGATAACAATGGCTGTGTCATCCTAAACGATGGCCTCAGGACCCGTACAAACCCAGTCACCGGGAACGGATCTAGCCCTGATCTATCCATTGTCCACTCATCACTTGTCACCTCATGTGACTGGCAAGTATCCTCCAACCAGCGCTTCTCAGACCACCACCCAATTTCTATCCGGATCCATGGATCCTCCCGCAGAACTGCCAGGCGAAAACCGCGAGTTCCTCCTGGAAAAGCAAACTGGGAAGTCTTTCAAAAGACGCTGGACCTGAACCTCCAAAAGTGTGAACCAGAAGGCGCCCTGTCAGCTGAGAAACTGTGTGAATCCCTAACCTGTGCTATCGCTGCCGCACAGAATGCAGCAATCCCCACTGGTGACTCTAGACCACCCAAGCCCTGGTGGACCCCTGAGGTGGAGCGCGCCGTCTACCGACGTGAGTACCTGGCAGATGCATCAAGGAAGGACCCCACCCTGCTGGAAGACTGGAGGATCTCTTGCCGGCAGGCAAAAGCCGTAATCCTCTCTGCCAAGCAAGAGTCCTGGCGGTCGTATGCATCATCCTTGAACCCTAGATCCAATCCCTCTGAAGTCTGGCGAACCATCAAATCCATCTCCGGCCGAAGGCCAGCAGGCCATCAGGGGCGGCCCTACAAGTAGGCACAAAGTGCTACACCTCACCCAGAGACAAGGCAACATGCTTTGTAAATACCTATGCCAATGTCTCCAATGTGGTCCCCCAACGTCAAGATCTGGAAACAGTCCACACCGTGGTTGATTCAATCAAACAGCCCCATTCATGCCCCCCTGCCTGCACCACCGACTTCTGCCAGGAATTCACTGCTGGTGAATTGGACCACGTCCTGAGGCAGCTAAAATCTACAGCAGCTCCGGGCCCAGACAAAATCCTAAATTGCAGCCTCCGCCATCTCAGCAGCAGAGGGAAATCACTACTTCTTGCTCTATGCAACAAGTGCATGCGCGACGGCGTCTGCCCTGCGCCCTGGCGGCGCGCAAAAATCATCCCGATTTTGAAACCGGGCAAGCCGGTTGACCAACCCGGCAGCTACAGACCAATCTCCCTCACCTCCTGCATGGCCAAGGTGATGGAAAGGCTCATGAAGGAAAGGCTCTGCTACTGGCTCGAATCAAACAATGTCCTGAATCAGCAGCAAGCTGGTTTCCGCAGACTGAGATCAACTGAAGATCAGGTCCTAAGGATTACTCAATCTATCAGTGATGGCTTCAACAGCGGAAAGCCAGCCAAAAGGACCATCCTAGCCCTCATCGACTTTTCTAGGGCGTTTGACCGAGTGTGGCATGTGGGAGTCCTCAAATCCATGCTAGAAATGGGTATTCCAAAATGTCTTGTCAGATGGACTAAGGCTTTCCTGGAAGACCGATACTGCCATGTCCAATATGAGGACTTCAATAGCCCCTCCCGCCGCTTCAAAAGCGGTGTCCCGCAAGGGTGCGTCCTTTCGCCAACTCTTTTCCTGATCTTTATAAATTCCATCACTCACCGCCTCCCAGCCGACGTGTCCACCTCCCTGTTTGCTGATGACCTTGCGGTCTGGACTCAAAGCTCCAGCCTGCCGCAAGCCGAAGCCTGCATGCAGACGGCGCTCAACGAAATTATGGACTGGTCAGTAAACAACAAAATGGAAATCAACGTCGAAAAGTGTGAAACTACTGTTTTCACTACTTGGAACAAAGAACAGTCCTATCGACCACGTCTTCACCTCCACAACCAGCCAGTACCATTCAACAAAAATCCAGTGTTTCTGGGAATCCGCTTTGATCCAACCTTGTCATTCCGCGCTCACATAGACTCCGTCATCCAGAAGGTCAGAAAGCGCATAAACGTCCTCCGTGCCCTCACAGGTACTCGCTGGGGCTGCCAAAAAGAAGATATGCGTATTGTCTATCTAACCTATATTAGCTCAGCGATAGAATACTGTGCAGCCTCGTGGATGGGAACAACTGCCTCCTCGAACCTTGCTCGCCTTCAAGCAGTTCAGAATGAAGCTTCGCGGATAATCACTGGATGCCCGTCTGCATCCCCTGCAGACCTCACCCAGCACGAAGCAAATCTCATCCCACTCAAATATCGTGCGAAATACCATGTCGGGAGGGCCTTTGAGCGCTGTCGCCGCCTGCCTACTGATAATCCGGTAAAGTCCTCCAGCGCCTGTCCAGCCAGCCCTCCTGGAGGGAGTTGGGTAGGGAAGTTGTCCAAACCCTGCCCACCTCCCACCTACCAACGGAGGATCTGAAACCTACAGGCGAAATCCCACCATGGATGTTTCCTCAAAACCTGGAGATTACAGAAACGGAATGCCGCCGTTCTGATGCTCCCTGCCGTATTAAATCAGCAATCCAGGCGGCCATGAACCACTCGGAGTTGCCTGACGTGGAAATCTACACCGACGGTTCAGCGGAAAACGGCAGATTCAATGGCGGTGCTGGAATCCACATAATTCACCATAGAACGGGCAAGCGGCGGAATATCTCCGAACCGGCCGGCAAAGTGACCTCTAGCTACAAGGCTGAATTTGTGGCTCTACACAGGTCTCTGCAATGGCTCCAGGAAGTTGCTGAGCCGGAAGATAGGTCCATCCATATCTACACCGATTCCAAGTCTCTGGTTCACCGACTCAGAAATGGCCCCGCTAAAGCTGTCACTCTCACGGAACGCAGTATTTGGAATCTGCTGTGTCAGCTGCTAGCGGTCGAGTCTAGGACTATCCGGCTAACCTGGATCCCCGGCCATCAAGCTGTGGCCGGAAATGACTATGCGGATCAGCTGGCAAAAACAGGTTCCAGCTTATCCCAGACCGATACTGCTATTGACCTTCCTGTGGCCCAGAACCAACTGCGTGGTCTCCTCAGAGATGAATGGAGATCTACCCTTAAATCTGACCGCCTGGACAATATTTTCCCTCCGCCGCCTCAACACCTAGAGGCGCCCCTTAGTCGCTCGGATCGCTCCATCCTGTCACAACTCCGAATTGGCGGGTTTAGTCCAATTCTAAACTGGTATAAACATAGGATCGGGGCGGTAGATTCACCTGACTGTACATATTGTCCCGGGACTACAGATGATCTACGCCATGCCCTCCTATACTGCCAAAGGGGGGATGCCGCCCGCTTGCGGTTCCTGGGACCTGGCCCCTCCCTGGACGCGCTTTGGTCCTCTCCGGTGCAGGTTATTGCCTACCTCAGGGAATGCGGCCGGCTACCAGCCGTCCGGGCCCATTGATCTCATCAACGGCCGGAAGCAATCATCATCATCATCATCATGGTCACTTTTCGCTATGAGCCGACTTTGCGGCACCACTGCGGCGCTGTGGCGCAGCTGCGGCGCAAAAAAAGTTGTGATTCTTAAATTCTTTAGAGGGTACTACTAGACCCCATAGCCCTTTAGGTTGGCCCACCGCTGCAGATCACGTGAAAGCGGCGAACACTATGTTCAATACAACCATCAAATAGGAGAAACCGAAAAAAACATCGCCGCCATAACCGGTCCGGGGCGCAAATTTTTAACGGTAAGTGATACGGGGCTGAAACTTCACAGACATACTAAAGTCGATGTGCTCTACAATTTGCGCATGAAATCTGCGCAGGATTTTGCGCAGCTTCTGCGCAGCTTATTTTACACTGTCTCCAGCCACTTTTCACACATATTATAGGGGTCGCTGCCGCGACCCCTATGATACGTATATTATAGTAGAACCAAAAAATGAGTGTACAAACTTTGTCCGTTTATAGCAGATTAACCATTGGAGTAAACCCCAACAAGGTATATATTTTTAGAATCCTCTGGATTTCATTCCCGGAAAATCTAAAGTTTTTAGTTTTCGACCAATGTTTATGGCAATCAGTTTTCGACCAATGTTTATGGCAATCTAAATTTTGTTTCCACGATCAAATAGAGCTGGTCCCGCTGCATATTTTTGCTCTTAGAAGTTTTTCACGAAAATGCACCCAATTTCCGGAATACCCGGATTTTGAAAATTTTCTCCAATATATATCCACAAGATGGGTATCATCCGAAAGCTCTTATCGCGCTGAACAACTTTTGTAATAGAATGGACTCTTGAAAATGCACTCAATTCCCGGAATTCGCGAAAACCGGACTTTCCGGATTTTAAAAATTTTCTCCAATGCCAACAATACGAAAACTCTTGAGGAGCTGAACAAATCTTGTAATAGAACCAATGTCTGAAACTGCACCTAAATCCCAGAACTCACGTATTCCGGATTTCACTTTAGTTTGGAAGATTTTCGTGAATTCCGAGAACTGGGCTAATTTATGCAAGTTGGTTCTATTACAAAATTTGTTCAGCTCTCTCTCTCTCTGTTTCGATTTGTTCAGCTCATCAAGAGCTTTCAAGTGATACCCATATTGTTGATATTACAGAAAATTTTTAAAATCCGGAAAATCCGATTCGCAAATTCCGGGAATTGGATGCATTTTCGTGAAAAACTTCTAAGAGCAAAAATATGCAGCGGGACCAGCTCTATTCGATCGTGGAAACAAAATTTACATTGCCATAAAAATTGTTCAAAAATAGCAATCGAATCGACGGGCTTGTGCTCTATTTTGAATTTCTAAATTATATATAAGTGCCAGGGTTGGGAGTCTCGGTCTCGGTCTCGCCCAAAAGCCGAGACTTGACCAGTCTCGGTCTCGGTCTCGCTCACCCAAAAGTCTCGGTCTCGGACCGAGACTGGAAATTTTTTTGAAAACATCAAATTTTAGCGAAATTTTTAAATTAATGTTACAAAAATTAACTGACGAGGTGCGGGAATCGTATGTTTATGTGTTAAAGCCCCAAATACTGTGCCTAAGCTTTAAAAACTGGAAAAAATTAAGTTTAAGCTTAAAATTGCTAGTCTCGGTCTCGGTCTCGGTCTCGCCCAAAAGCCGAGACTTGGCCAGTCTCGGTCTCGGTCTCGGTCTCGCTACCCTGGTCTCGGTCTCGTTCTCGGTCTCGGTCTCGGTGAAATCTCGGTCTCGCCCAACCCTGATAAGTGCGCAATATTTGGATCATATATATACGTAATTAATATTCATAATAATAAATTAACGATAAGGTACTAGATAATTATTAATAAACCAAAACATTCTAAGTTAAGTATATATAGCAAGGTTCACAAAAAAATCAAAAATCGAAATTTTGCTGACAATTTCGCAAATGAAGTCCGATCGAAAAACTTTTGGTACGTATGGAACGGCAGTGACCCCCTCTACATATGGTGCAAATTTCATGCCGGTAGCCCTCATGTAGCGTGAGTAATAAAAAATTTTTGTGATTTTTTTTGTGAACGAATTCACAAAAAAAAACACTTGTTCACAAAAAAAATCACCACCGGATCTGATCTCAGGATATAGCTAGGAAATTTTTCTTTTCATGCATAAATAGAGCATAGTCCATAGTGTTATTATGTAAAAAAATTTGGACCCCAAAGTTTTTTTTGCACAGGCTGAACTTCGAATTTTGGTTCTCGGCCCCCGGGTCCAAAGTGGCTACCCAGGCCAATGTGCTTGACCTTTATTATTGATACCAGGAAGCTAGGAATCCACTTATTTTGTGTTCTATTGCTCTAGTAAGCACAGAACAAACAATTTGGCGGAGTAATTTCGAATCTGGAATGGTCACGTGACTTGGCCTAGGGTCACGTGACCTGGGTCGGGGTCACGTGACTGACCAAAAATTTTATTTCAAGGCCCCAGAAGCCTAAAAACTCGCCTATATAGGTTTTTCGGTGCGTAGAATTCAAATTTGGCATTAGTTTTTAGGTAGCGTTTGCCCAGATAGGTGATCCTGACCACCCCCTGGGTCCGGAGGGTCCGGGCCGGGTCTATCGGCCGGACCGTCTGTCAGAAGGGGGTTGAGGTACCTAAAACATGCTCTATATAGGTTTTCCGGGTAGCTGAGCTCGAATTTGGCATTAGTTTTACCCTAGCGGTTGCCCCAGATGCATTTTATAAATAGTTGATAGTGATTTTTCTTTTGTGAACTTGTTCACAAAAAAAATCACCCGCCGGTGGCGAACCCAGAGGACATGGCAGGGAATCCAATATATGGTTGGATAGCTTAGAGTTAGGACATGTCACATGCATAATATGGGGTAGCTGCGCAAAGTCCATAGTGAGTACCAGCAAAAATTTCAATTTTGGTCCGGAGTTGTCCGAGGGTCCGATTTTGGGTGGGTCGACTATTTTGGGCACCCTAGTCGGAGGAATTGAGCCTCGGCAGCCAAACTTATATATGTTAGGGTTGGGACTTGTGGCTATTACCATGCAAAAAATTTTCCGGCTGCGGCTTGTTGTTAGCCGTCTAGGTGGGTGATTTTTTTTGTGAATTTTCGGGGTGATTTTTTTGTGAACCTTGCTATAATGCAATAGCGCCGCAGGCGAAAATTTTTGAGAAAATAATATTCTGCTTACAAGAGATTCGCAATTTTTTCAAAATGTTAACAGAAATTTTACAAAATTTCTGAAAATTTTAATAAAATTTCACTTTTGATAATACGCTAAAATTGGTTCCGGTTCCGGTACGTTTTCAAAAACCAGAACCGGAACCAAAAAGTACCGGAACCGGAATTCCGGTCGATCCCTAATATATATATATATATATTATATATATACATATACATACATACGTACATACGTATATACATACGTATACATACATACGTATATACAAGAATAAAAATGCTCCAATAGAGCATGAAAAATGCAATATGGGCTACTTTAGGTTGTAAATGGACAGAGGACTAGGTTTTAAAACGTTAATATGGGAAAGGCAGGTTGTAAATGACAAGAGGACTAGGTTTAAAGCGCACTAATATGGACCAGCTTCGCTCAACAACCCATATTCGCGAAAATACCCGAGACAGTTGATGCTTGCTATCGGTAGTTCGTCAGGAAACTTTACAATCTGTCAGCATAACTACGTACGTAGTTGTACTCGTCACACAACTTAATCATAACTTACGAAATGTCAACTGTTTTTCGCATCGACTAAATACAAGATTCTGCGTGATAGTGCAGAAAAACACCTTGAACACCTTGTTACCAGAGCTGCATTGTTTATTTGGTAAAAGGTATATACCTATTTGGTAATTTGAAGCCCTATTTCCGAACCGGATATCCGCTTATCTAAGATTTAGGGTACGGGGAGCCATTTTTAATTATATAACACTGTGTAAAAGCGAAGACAGAAAGAATTTGCACTTTGAATAGGCTTTCTTTTCATGAAAAAAATGTCACAATTTTTGGGCATGAACTGTCAGCACATAACTTACACATCTGCACTTGGCGAACAGTTCCCTTCTGGACTGATTGTGATTCCAGTTCCATTCTTAAAATTAGACATCATGCTATACAGAAATATCAATAAGAAACTTAGTAAAAGGAAACAAACTAATTTGCATCTAAAAAGAAATATATATATATATATATACATATATATACGTCAAAAGTGTAAAGTATATATATATAATCAGAAATTGTTGGTGGTCGCCGATAATGTAATATCGCCAGTCCCCTGCACAGGTGGGCATAAACCTCCTAGACGACAATATGACGATACCGGCTAGAAGGCAGGGGGTCCCAAAGGGAAGGGGGCCCCACCAAAACGACAAACTTTTGCGACCCCTCACCTCCAAAAATGTGCTAGGCGAGTTCAGGGCATAAGGTGTATATACTAGGTTGGGAGTAAAGATCCACATTTTGTCCGGCGGACAATGGAAATCGCCAAAATCCGAAATTTGGAGGACCCCCTAAACTGCACCCAAGTTTTTTAGCTAAAATGTTCCTTTTTCGATGCATATAAAGTACATTAAACTAGGGATGCACCGGAGCCAGGCCCCGGCCCCCATAGGTGTACCAGGCTACAGTTTGCCCCCTGTGAGACCCCCCCACCGAGAGGCCAGACCCCCCTCCCCCCTACCCGACCTCAACTACTCCCCCCCAAGCCGAGCTCAAATCCCCCCCCCCCTAAAATTGGGTCCAAACCAGTTAAAAAATGCAAAATTTTTGAAAATTTTTTTGCAATTTCTTACAATTTTTGAAAAAATTCGAAAAAATGTCTATAAATCACACATAAAGAGCTAAAGATTGTTATTTATAACAATTAAAAGGTAATATACGCAATTATAAGCCACAATCTGGACTAATTTAGGCATATTTTAGCACAAATTTGTCAATTTTCAAGCCCTATTTTCGCATACGAAAACTATTAGCAGAAGCTTTTGAGTACGTTTAATGTACTGTACATCGAAAAAGGAGCATTTTTAGCTAAAAACACTTGGGTACAGTTTAGGGGGGTCCTCCCCCCCAAATTTCGGATTTTGGTGGGGTCCCCCGAGCCAAATTTGGACCTTCTACTCCCCCCCCAACCCAAACAGGTGGTACACCTATGCCGGCCCCGGTATAGCAAGGTTCACAAAAAAAAATCAAAAATCGAATTTTTGCTGACAATTTCGCAAATGAAAAAAAAAAGGTAAAGGTTTACCCCAGGAGATATCTCCGTCCTGCCACAGGACATGGGGTGCCGGTGCTCATCCCCGGATTCTCAGCCGTAGAGCCAGGAGTGTCACCTCAAATGATGACTGCATCCGTGGAAGGGGGGCCGGCCCTTCTTCACAGACTCCTGTTACCTTCCCACCGTAGTGGTACCCATTTACCGACCAGTTAAGGATGGATAGCTGGGTTGGCTAGAGTCGAGAAAGCTTTGTGGCCTCCGGGGATCGAACCACCGACCGTAAGATCGGAAGTTCTGACCAGCGCCTTAGACCACTCGGCCATCCCGACCCGACCCAAATGAAGTCCGATCGATAAACTTTTGGTACGTATGGAACGGTAGTGACCCCCTCTACATATGGTGCAAATTTCATGCCGGTAGCCCTCGTGTAGCGTGAGTAATAAAAAATTTTTGTGATTTTTTTTGTGAACGAATTCACAAAAAAAAATCACTCGTTCACAAAAAAATCACCACCGGATCTGATCTCAGGATATAGCTAGGAAATTTTTCTTTTCATGCATAAATAGAGCATAGTCCATAGTGTTATTGTGTAAAAAAAATTTGGACCCCCAAGTTTTTTTTGCACAGGCTGAACTTCGAATTTTGGTTCTCGGCCCCCGGGTCCAAAGTGGCTACCCAGGCCAATGTGCTTGACCTTTATTATTGATACCAGGAAGCTAGGAATCCACTTATTTTGTGTTCTATTGCTCTAGTAAGCACAGAACAAACAATTTGGCGGAGTAATTTCGTATCTGGAATGGTCACGTGACTTGGCCTAGGGTCACGTGACCTGGGTCGGGGTCACGTGACTGACCAAAAATTTTATTTCAAGGTCCAAGAAGCCTAAAAACTCGCCTATATAGGTTTTTCGGTGCGTAGAATTCAAATTTGGCATTAGTTTTTAGGTAGCTTTTGCCCAGATAGGTGATCCTGACCACCCCCTGGGTCCGGAGGGTCCGGGCCGGGTCCATCGGCCGGACCGTCTGCCAGAAGGGGGTTGAGGTACCTAAAACATGCTCTATATAGGTTTTCCGGGTGGCTGAGCTCGAATTTGGCATTAGTTTTACCCTAGCGGTTGCCCCAGAGGCATTTTACAAAAAGTTGATAGTGATTTTTCTTTTGTGAACTTGTTCACAACAAAAATCACCCACCGGTGGCGAACCCAGAGGACCTGGCAGGGAATCCAATATATGGTTGGATAGCTTAGAGTTAGGACATGTCACATGCATAATATGGGGTATATATATATCTGCGCAAAGTCCATAGTGAGTACCAGCAAAAATTTCAATTTTGGTCCGGAGTTGTCCGAGGGTCCGATTTTGGGTGGGTCGACTATTTTGGGCACCCTAGTAGGAGGAATTGAGCCTCGGCAGCCAAACTTACATATGTTGGGGTTGGGACTTGTGGCTATTACCATGCAAAAAATTTTCCGGCTGCGGCTTGTTGTTAGCCGACTAGGTGGGTGATTTTTTTTTTGTGAATTTTCGGGGTGATTTTTTTTGTGAACCTTGCTATAGTCAGGCCCCGGCCCCGGTCCCGGTGGTCAGGCCCCGGTACCGACCGGGGCCAAATCGGGCCAAACATTAGCAAAATTTTGTAAATTTTTGACATTTTTTGACCAAAATTTTGAATTTTCGAAAGTCAAAAAGTATTACAAATCGTTTGTTTTCCCGCTGATATGAATGAAAACAACAATAGTAACGTTTGTATATCAAAAATTATTGCAAAATTTAAATTTTCAAGAAAATTTTTGGAAATTTTCGATATGGACCCACAATGTCTAGGCCACGGCCCCGGCCCTGGTAGTGGCGGCCCCGGTGCATCTCTACATTAAACATACTCAAAAGCTTCAGTCAATAGTTTTGGTATGTGAAAATAGGGCTTCAAAATTGACAGTGCTAAAATATGCCAAACTTAGCCCAAATTGTAGTTTATAATTGCGCATATTACCTTTTAAAAGCTACATATATAGCAAGCTTAACAAAAAATCAAAATTCGGTTTTTTGGCTGCAACTTTCACAAAACTAAACCAAATCAATTACTTTGAGGACCCATGGATAATTCTTAAACTTTAAACCACCCCAGTTTCGTTGCTCTACGACCTATCTACGGTTTAACAACAAAAATCACACGTTAACAAAAAAATCAGTGGCGGATCGGATCCCCGAGAGCAGATAGCAACGCTTTCTCACCAGTATTGGATAGAGCGCATAACGTATTTGAAAGCCAAAACCGCTGACCTAGTGTTCCAATTTGGGCAACTGACCCCGCCGAAGGCTTAGTGGTCACTGATCTGATGGGCCCCTCCCCGGCAGCGTCCAGTATGAGGTCTGGTAGGTGGCTCTAAAATGCCGTTTTAAAGGCTAAAAACTGTTTTTTCGGGTTTGTTACCAGTGATAATAACTTATTACCACGCATGCTATGATGCCTGGTAATACCAGGATACCCACCCCCCAACCCCCCCCCACAGCAAACTATGCCCCCAACCCCCCCCCCAGTGGCGGATCCAGGATTTTGAAAAGGGGGGGCCCGCTGAAAAATTTTTCTGGGGGGGGTAACCAAATTTTTCCTGGGGGGTGGTAAAAATTTGCTTTTTCCAGGAACAAAATATTTTTACAAGAAAATATTGTGTATGGAAAGGTCAGTTCACTTGCCAATTGGAAACAACTATATCCCGTGAGTGAAGCAAGGCATGGAGAATTTATACAACAAGCACACGGGTGGGTCTGGGGGAAGAGCCCCCCAGAAGTTGAAGAATTTGTTGAAATTGGAAAAAATCCGTCATGCAAACTTTTGAAAAGATTAAATAAATAAAATGGAGATGAACATGTGAATATATATATATAGATATATATATATATATATATATATATATATATATATATATATATATATATATATATATATAGTAACTTACGAAGTGAAAAACTTGTATTAAAATAGTATAAGTATATATATACAAGGAATGGTAGCAATAAAGAGGACAAGCTATAAGGGCAACAAAGACAATGTGCGAAAGGGGGGGCCTGGGGGGCGGAGCCCCCCAGAATTTGAAGAATTTTTTGAAATCGTGGAAAATTCAGCAATTCAAATGTTTAAAAAGATTAGTTAAGATGAGATGAGTTATTGAGTTGTATAATCGATCAGTGGAAAACCAAAAGGGAATTGGATGCTTTTCAGAATTTTTCACTTCCACGATTTATTCTAGAACACTTTCAGAAGCTGCCAATTATCAATCTTGCATTGCCCATTTATACATATACGTTATGAAAGCAAAATAAAACTTGTAAATATATATATATATATATATATATAAATATAAGCCGGTATATATATAGTCATGAAATAAACTGAAAGCGTTGAGTACAATTAATTTAGTAGTAATTTGGAATTTTCTGATTACTGTAATAAGTTAAAAAAGAAGTCCTTACAGAGATTGAATTTGTTTAAGCGTAGTTTCGTTAACAAAGATAGGGATTTTCAGATAAAAATGTATAAAACGTATATTCGACCCATGCTTGAGTATTGTACACCTGTTTGGTCACCTCGCTTTCTAAAGGACATTGACACGATAGAATCAGTTCAGAGGAGATTTACTAAATATGTTAGAGGCATGTATGAATTGCCTTACCATGAGCGTTTAAAAAGATGTGATCTTGAATCATTGGAACTTAGGAGATTGTATGCTGATTTAATAATGGTATATATATAAAATTGTTAACAATGAAATATGTATTGACTTTGACCGTTTCTTTGAGTATTCTCAATATGCTGGTACTAGAGGGCATGATCGGAAGCTTTACCCTAAACGCTGTCGTAAACTTAAAACTATGTCTTTCTTTTCAAACCGAGTTGTAAATGTTTGGAATTCCTTGCCTGGTGATGTTGTTAATTCACCCAGTGTCAACCAGTTCAAAAATTCATTAGCAACCTGCAATGTTGTTACATCATTTCTTCAAGGGCGCGCCTTACGAGAGACTTAGTCTTGTGAGTGCTCTATCCTTATTGTTGCTAAAATTAAGCAAAACTCGCACTCTTTCTCTCTTTTATTTGGGGGGGGGGGACCCACCTCATTTCTTATATATGGCATGACGGATTTTATACTGTTTAGAATCTACTGTAGATCGTGTAGTACGCTTACGAGCTGGAAGGGCTTTCTTGTTGGTAGCGTATATATATAGTTCCTCTTGAAGTCGGCCCTATGACTTGTCATTGTATAAAACGATTTTTTTTCATAAATAAAGGCGGGGAAAGCGCCAGAAAAGATAATGAATGAATGGCTTGCATACATGCATAGCGTTGACTATACATATATGCTTTCAGGCATGCCACGTTCCTCCATTAAAAGAGAAGCCCCTGCAGCAAAGCTGTATTTGTCATCCCTAATCATCAGGATGAACGGATGGCAAATAGATTATATACGGTTCTCTTACGCATCTCATTTATAAATACTGTACTCATGTATACGTATATATATACATATATATGTACTTTTTGTTTTATAAATACTTGGTTTTGCTGCAGCTCTTTTATGGTGGGTAAGCACATATGGGTAGGTAGACAGGGCGTGGTATGCCGACGCCAAAGGGGAGCTGAGACGAGGACATGCTGTGCATGTCAAGGCAAATCACTTTGAAATTTCGGCATATATACACATATATGTACGTGACATGAAGTTCTTAAAAATGCGTCAGCATCTTTATTATTAATTTTATCTTTCGGATATATGAACGATGAATTCCAGTATATACATAAAATGGCTTTTTGACTTATATGTGTGCGTATATATATATATACACAT
The DNA here is from genome assembly GCA_030248195.1 of Trissonchulus latispiculum. Classification (NCBI taxonomy): domain Eukaryota; kingdom Metazoa; phylum Nematoda; class Enoplea; order Enoplida; family Ironidae; genus Trissonchulus; species Trissonchulus latispiculum. The sequence goes on along the minus strand of JASAND010004266.1, from coordinate 44,549 downwards.
ATATAATATATATTTATATGATTCTGTATGTGAAAACCCCGTGTTATATATCTTATACACAAACTTTTCTTATATAATTTTTCTTCGTAACAGTTTTTCTTTTCTTTTTTTACATTTTTTAAAAAGGTTAATAGGTGAAATTCTCCTTTAGCAAATTTAATTTCTACTCTAAACTTACCTTTTGTTCTTATGAGTTGTCTCAGTAGGTATCTGTGCTTCCATTGGGGCCGCCAGCTAGTTGTATACGTATATATACCATTTAATTTTATATGATGACTGTTATTATGTTGAGTTTATAACTAGGGACATTAGAATGGAAGCACGGATGCTAGAGGTGGGCCCCTCAACGCCATGCAGAAGGATATAAACATTTTTTATATCAATGAAGGCGTGTGAGGGGGGCGGTTTCACCCTGCCATTCATTCATTCATTCATTCATTCATTAATTATATATATACTTACAAAACAAGAAAGGAAACAAAATAGAAGACACTTTAAGAGACAGAAGTTCTGTCACAGAATTAAGTACGTATATAATAATGCAGCACGGAAGTATAAGTGCGCCGCAGGCGAAAATTTTTTTAAAATTTGGAATTTATTAAAATTATGCTTAATTTTCACTCGAAATATGCATTATTAACAGCTGAAAAAATTTTCTAGGGGAGGGCCCGGAATGTCAAAGGAGGGGGCCCAAATCGCAAAGGGGGGGGCCCGGGCCAAAAGTGGGGGGGAGGGATAGTCAAAAAATCTGGGGGAGGGGGTAAAGTTGGTCGAAAATTTTGGGGGGATACCCCCCCTCCCTAAGGAAACTATGGGGTTGGGGCAGTGGCGGCGCCAGGGGGGGCCGGGGGCCCCGGCACCCCCCCCCATTTGCGATTTGGGCCCCTCCACCCCCTTGAAAAATTTTTCAGCTGTTTATATGCATAATTTGAGTGTTTTTTATGAAATTTTTTTAAAAAATCGGCAAATTTTTGCTAAAAATCGAAAACTTTTTGCTAAAAATCAAAAAATTTTTGCTAATATAAAAATTTTGCTAAAAATCGATAAATTTTGCTAAAAATCGATAAATTTTGCTAAAATTTGAGAATTTTTTGGGAAATGAAGGTAGAATTTGCCAAAATTTGACAAAAATTTTGGACTTCCCAAAAAAAGGTTGCCGGATCTTTGGGTCGGGCCCACCCCTTCAAAAAATCCTGGCGCCGCTACTGGTTGGGGGGGGGGGGGAAGTAAGGAGTCCAAATCTGGCTGACATCTAAAAAATCGGAAAATTTTGAAAAAAACTACCCAAACTGTACCCAAGTTTTTCAGCTAAAAATGGCCTTTTTTGACATAAAATCTACTATTTTCGACATAAATCTACTCTAAAACTACTCGTATTGCGTTTTACTACCTATTTTTTAATGTTTTTAACTATTTCCATCCAATTTTTTTCAAAAAAGTTCTGAAAAATTGCAAAAATGTTTGCAAAAATTTAGCATTTTTCCTCTTGTTTGGACCCCATTTTAGGGGGTGAGGGGTAAACTAGTCAAGTAAATACTTAGTCATAGTAAACTACTTCTTTTTCGTTATTATTTAGAAAGATTCTTCCTTCAAAATTAATCCTAGTTGTATACCTTGTTTTCGCTAAAAATGCCGCACTAGCCTATAATTTGTATTTGAAATGTTGTAATTGTCTGTATTTCTGCAAAGATAGATCATGCATTTCCCTCGTTACGCTCAAAATTCTCTCTCTAAAGTCTGGCAACATTCTATTGGCTGGAGGCCTGTCACGTGATTTAGTAATCACTATGGCCGCCTGCTGCCTCCTTTTCTTCAGTCTTGTTCATTCTTTCACGCTGGTCGGTCGCTTTTTAGTCCGCGATTTCTCTGTCAAAATTTATTGTGTTTGCTTTACCATTTTGGGGCCCTCAGCGCATTCGAAATCCGAGTTAGCATAGTAGAGATGTCTTCAGTCTGGAGATAGGGGCCTCCGCCAATTTAATTCCGTTCTGGTGTAATGGGTGGGTGTGTCTGATGTGTTAATAGTGTGTTTATAAATATGTATTTGTCGAAATGTTAGAAATTATTCATTTGAAATTCATGTGCTAAGATTTGTTCCCAAATTGGTTTTTAATGACGTGTTTTTATTCAGCCGCTAGGCGGCGCTTTCCAATCACAAAACTAGATAGGAACCTTTATCCAATGAAAACTTTCCAGGCTTCTCTCAAAAATCAATACTCTCATTTGATTGGCTACTTAGGGGGGTGGTCTGACGCAAGAACGAAAAGTAGTCAGTTAAAAGTTTTTCTGTCCTCTCGAGTGGTCGCGTTTTTGCGGTCTTCCTTATATGCGTATCTTTTTATAATCACGTTCCCCTTTGTTTTTCTTTGGCGATTGCCCCTGTAAGCTAGGATCCCTGGTCTCTCTTTGTGTTTCTTTACTGTTTGGTTGCTTGCGTAAATTCTGATTTTCCCCTTCGTTTATATTTAACCGTCCCCCGATCTGGTCGTACCGGCCAGATCAGCCCTCCATTATAAATATTTTCTGTGGATGCTTATGGCCTTTACTGATGGATATAACTGAGTGTTGGTAATTAGTAAGTTGTCAAGTACCTGTTTAGAGTATTTGTGAGGCTATTTTGTTTTGATTAGTTCTGTTTGGATTTGTGAAACTAAGTTTAATTGTCTTGTGAAAATATTTTAGCTAGGTTTTAAAAAGTAAATAAGGTCTCCAATTATTCGTAGAATTATGCCATAGCAGTTATTGTTCGGTAGGTAGTTAGGTAGTTAGAAGTCTGGCAGTCTGAGATTAGGTTGAGCGTATTTTTGTGGTATTGTCGTGTATTAATTTTCTGAGTTAGGGCCACTGTTGTTCCAGAGTTTAGGCGAGGTTGTTGCTACAGGTCGACTGGAACAACATCTCCTCAGGTTCTGCCGTTTCCTTGTGCGCAGTACCCATCCCGTAGTGCTTAGTAGTCAGGTCACCTTCTACTAGCATTACACTGGTATAAAATTTATGCTCCTGCTCTGCCATATTTATGCGATTTATGACGATTTCTATGCCTGCTTCTGGATTCATAAATTTGTTATCCTGAACTGCACCAAGCAAGTTTAAGAATAGCTTCGGAATAACAGAAGTTTAAGTCCGATTTTTGAATGGGAATCTAGTAGTTAACCTCCTGCTATTCTGCTGCTATTCCTCAACTTTGTTGGTGCAGTCCACGGTAAGTCTTGTACCTACTCCTTTATTCTGGTCTTTTCTCTCTTTATATTAAATCTTGTAATACGGCCACTTGGCCCAGTATTATGTAGCTAGATTTTAGATTTGTTAGTTCGGCAAGTAGGGTACATAGGGTCTAGGCTTGGGGTAACGTAGTGGGAGTGAGAATTAGGTTTCACGAATATTTGGTTTGTTTAATTGGTGAGGATTGTCGAGGTCGGCTTGGAACTATCTCCAAGTCCAGGTTGCGTAGCCAGCCTCTAGCGCACAGCACCCCTGTAAAGGTCTTTGGTCGCCCATTATCCAGTCTCCAGTCCCAACACTTTACACTGGGGGGGGGGGGGGTTGGGGGTACCCCATCACATTTCGGAGGTCAGCCATGATTTACCCCCCAGACCCAAAGTTCCAGGGAAACTATGCTTCTCCATTTTGGGGGGAGCGTCCCCCCACGCCTCATCTACCCCATCGCCCTCCGACGGCGCGAAAAATAGCCAAAAATTGGGTATTTTTAGGGTAAATTTTGAAAACATTTTCAAAAATGTCCAAATTTTTGGCTTAAACTGTTTATTATTATGAGAAATACACGTTTTTAACTGTATTATGGATCTTATGACTCAATATTGACCTTATTTTGGACTTGGAAACATGTTGGCAATCAAGTTTTTGAGTTTAAAACCACCGTCTAATGTAAAAATTACTTTATGCTTAGATTTTTTATCATTAGAAACGGCTGAAAATGCGATTTTTGGCATAAAAAATGAAAAAATATTTTGGGGGAGGGTTGGGGGTCCTGGGGGGGGTTGGGGGGTCTCCAGAGGGGGCCCCCACAGAAAAGGTTGGGGGGAGCCTCCCCCACCCCAAATCTCCGTTACTCCTATGCTCAGAAGGCCAAATTTTCAAAAATTTTCATTTTTGCCTATTTAAGCACTAAATCCGCTTATTTTTGGCAATTGCCACAAAAATAGCGCAATTTTTTGCATGTTTTTAGAAAAATTTTCGCCCCCCCCCCAAAAATGACTCGCCCCCAAGGGGGCCCCCCAACAAAAAATCCCCAGAATAAGCCCAGTGAGCCATTTAGACTGGTTTCCCAAAACTGATATATACAGGGTGAGCCGAGCAGTTGAGTCAGCATAGATGTACCAGGCTACAGTTTACCCCCTGTGAGACCCCCCCCCACGGAGAGGCCAGACCCCCCTCCCCCCTACCCGACCTCAACTACTCCCCCAAGCCGAGCTCAAACCCCCCTCCCCCCTAAAATTGGGTCCAAACCAAGTAAAAAATGCAAAATTTTTGAAAAAATTTTTGCAACTTCTGAAAATTTTTGAAAAAAATTTGAAAAATAGACTATATAGTCCAGGGTCTTTTTTACAGGGGGGGGGGGGGGGGCCCCCCCCCCCCCGAAATTGACCTTCCCCCCCCCGAAAATGCCTTCCCCCCCCCCCGAAATCGCCCCCTCCCGGGATTTTTGCTTCCCCCCCCGGGATTTTTTGGGTGCCCAAATTTTTGCCAAAAATAGGCAAATTTTCAAAAAATTTTCGGCTTCGCCGAAGATTTTTTCGTAAAAATAGCTATTTTTAGCTTAAATCCTGGCATTTTTGAGAACTTTTAGCGTATCACCATGCAAAATACGCCAAAAAATACCATTTTTTGGCTCATTTTTGCAAAAAAATCTTCCCCCCCCCCGAAAATTTCGTTCCCCCCCCGGGCCCGCCCCCGGGAAGCCCCCCCCCCGAAAAAAAATCCCTAAAAAATACCCTGTAGTCAGGGGGGGGGACATGATTAGGGAAGCAAGCCTCCAACTTTTTCTTCGTTTGGATTTGGATCGGTTTGAGTATACCGTTACGTACCGTGGACCGTACCGTAGCAAGGGACTAAGCACATATCGGTTCGCCGTGGGCTCCAGCCAACCCAGCTGTCTATCCTTAACTGGTCGGTAAATGGGTACCACTGCGGTGGGAAGGTAACAGGAGTCTGTGTTCTGGCGTAATGCCTGATGAAGGCCTGGCCCCCCTTCCACAGATGTAGTCAACATTAGAGTTGTCGCTCCTGGCTTCGGGCTGTGAATCCGGAGATAAGCACCGGCACCCTATAACCTTCTGTAGGTTGGAGTTCTCTCCAGGGGTCACTTTACCTTTTTTTACCGTGGGCAAATACCTATCCAATCGTATATTCAAACTTCTCTTACACCTCTCTCAGCTTTGGCAGTAACAGGATTTGTCCATGTTTTTTACCCGCGAATCGGGGAAAAAACATGGTGCGGGGAAAAACATGGCACGGATTTCTAGCAAGCAACCATTTAGAGTGGTTTAAAAGCGTTGTTTCAGCTGTTTTTAGCGTGCAAAACTACCTAGACACCATTCTAGCGTCACAACAAGCTTAAAACCCGATTTTTTGGTCAAAATGCCAAATCCGCCGTACCTAACCTGTTTGGGCATGAACCTGCTGGGAACTGGCCATATATGCAGAATATCGCTAGAAATAAGTTAGTTGTGTTAAAAATTGCAATATCCCATCATTTTTTAAGTTTTTTCAAAATTTTCATTTTTACCATAGAAACTTATGAAACCTGGCATGTTGATGCTGCAAATCAAATTTTCGAGCTAGAAGCTTCAAAAATGCTCAAAGTTGGCATATTTTGAGTTTTTTAGCGGTTTTAAAGCATTCTCTTTCCTATAGAAGCATTAGTTACGCCTTCCTGAAGCATACGCAAAAATTTGAAAATTTGGTCACCATGTTTTCCCCCGCTCTAGTGGACCCTATGTGGGGGGAAAACATGGTCAAACTTTTTTACTGGGTGCACGTAGGGGAAAATCACTATTGCCATGTGATAGAGCAAGTCGAATTATGCCCGCATGCAAATTTATAGCAGCCAAAGTTGGATGGTTGGTTAGATATATACTTGCAAACTTTCGAAAATCCTTAGCATTTTGGCCCATTTTGGGAGGTCAACTTTGGTCATGTACTGTGCTTACAGAATCGAACTCAGAAACCAATCTGGTACTGCATGGTATAGTTTAAGACTTGCTCTTTCTAATGGGCTATACTAGGAAGCTGCGGCTGCTATGGTTGGGGAGTAGGCGACCATGTTTTCCCCCTCTTTTCCGGCATGTTCCCCCCCGACTATAAATCACCTACAAACAGCTAAAGATGGTTATTTATAGCAACTAGAAGATAATATACATTATGTACGCAATTATAAACCACAATCTGGGCTAATTTAACAGACACTTTTCAGTACGTTTAATGTACTGTACATCGAAAAAGGAGCATTTCTAGCTAAAAAAACTTGGGTACAGTTTAGGGGGGTCCTCCCCCCCCCCCCCAATTTCGGATTTGGGTGGGGTCCCCCGAGCCAAATTTGGACCTTCTACTCCCCCCCCCCAACCCAAACAGGTGGTACACCTATGTAAGTCAGGGAGGGGTGATTCGTCGGAAACACCCCCACCCTCCGACGGAACCCCCCATAGGTGTACCACCTGTTTGGATTGGGGTGGGGGAGTAGAAGGTCCAAATTTGGCTCGGGGGACCTCTCTAATTCCCTAGGGGAATATATAGCTGATTTCTATCTAACTATATATTTTTCAAATTTTTCAAACTTTTTCAGAAATTGCAAAAAATGTTTTCAAAAATTTGCATTTTTAACCCAATTTTAGGGGAGAGGGGGGTTTGAGCTCGGCTTGGGGGGGGAGTAGTTGAGGTCGGGTAGGGGGGAGGACGGGAGGGGGGTCTGGCCATAGCTGTACCACCTCTTTGGGTTGGGGGGGGAGTAGAAGGTCGAAATTTGGCTCGGGGGACCTCGCTGATTCCCTAGGGGAATATATAGCTGATTTCTATCTAACTATTTTTCAGATTTACCCCCCCCCCCCCCCCCCCCAATTACACCTATGGCCCCCACAGCAAACTATGCCCCCAACCCCCCCCCCCCCCCAGAATTCGGACCTCAGAAATTTCGAAAAATGGCCAAAAAATGCAAAATTTTCTGTAATTGAACCCTTTTTTAATCAAAATAAGGCTGGTTTTTAACGTTTTAGGCGCTTTTGCACCGTTTTAAAGTGATTTTAGGTCAAAATTTTAGAAAAATTTTTCAAAAATGAACATTTTTCGGCCAAATTCAGCTAACTTTTTGGCTCCAAAATCGTTGGGGGGCATAGGTGTACCAGGCTACAGTTTACCACCTGTGAGACCCCCCCCACGGAGAGGCCAGACCCCCCTTCCCCCCCCTACCCGACCTCGACTACTCCCCCACCCAAGCCGAGCTGAAACCCCCCTCCCCCCCTAAAATTAGGTCCAAACCAAGTACAAAATGCAAAATTTTTGAAAATTTTTTTGCAATTTCTGAAAAATTTTGAAAAAAATTCGAAAAAATGGCTATAAATCACCTGTAAATAGCTAAAGATGGTTTTATATATAGCAATTAAAAGGTGATATACGCAATTATAAACCACAATTTGGGCTAATTTAGGCATATTTTAGTACAAATGTGTCAATTTTCAAGCCCTATTTTCGCATACAAAAACTGTTAACGGACACTTTTCAGTACGTTTAATGTACTGTACATCGAAAAAGGAGCATTTCTAGCTAAAAAAACTTGGGTACAGTTTAGGGGGGTCCTCCCCCCCCAAATTCCGGATTTTGGTAGGGCCCCCCGAGCAAAATTTGGACCTTCTACTCCCCCCCCCAACCCAAACAGGTGGGGTGGGGGTTCGGGGGGGGGGGGGGGGGGGTAGCCAAAAGTGGGTGGAGGGATAGTCAAAAAATCTGGGGGTGGTAAAGTTGGTCGAAAACTTTGGGGGGATACCCCCCTCCCTAAGGAAACTATGGGGTTGGGGCAGTGGCGGCGCCAGGGGGGGGGGCCCGGGGGCCCCGGCTCCCCCCCCCGTTGCGATTTGGGCCCCTCCCTTTGGGGTGTCGGCCCCCCCTTGAAAAATTTTTCAGCTGTTTATATGCATAATTTGAGTGTTTTTTATGAAATTTTTTTAAAAAATCGGCAAATTTTTGCTAAAAATCGAAAACTTTTTGCTAAAAATCAAAAAAGTTTTACTAAAAATAGAAAAATTTTGCTAAAAATCGATAAATTTTGCTAAGAATCGAAAAAGTTTGCTAAAATTTGAGAATTTTTTGGGAAATGAAGGTAGAATTTGCCAAAATTTGACAAACATTTTGGACTTCCCAAAAAAAGGATGCCGGATGTTTGGGTCGGGCCCGGCCCACCCCTTCAAAAAATCCTGGCGCCGCTACTGGTTGGGGGGGGGGGGGAAGTAAGGAGTCCAAATCTGGCTTTGAGATCTAAAAAATCGGAAAATTTTGAAAAAAACTGTACCCAAAACTGTACCCAAGTTTTTCAGCTAAAAATGGCCTTTTTTGACATAAAATCTGCTATTTTCGACATAAATCTACTCCAAAACTACTCGTATTGCGTTTTACTACTTATTTTTTAGTGTTTTTAACTATTTCCAGCCATTTTTTTCAAAAAAGTTCTGAAAATTTGCAAAAATGTTTGCAAAAATTTAGCATTTTTCCTCTTGTTTGGACCCCATTTTAGGGGGTGTGGGGTAAACTAGTCAAGTAAATACTTAGTCATAGTAAACTACTTCTTTTTCGTTATTATTTAGAAAGATTCTTCCTTCAAAATTAATCCTAGTTGTATACCTTGTTTTCGCTAAAAATGCCGCTCTAGCCTATAATTTGTATTTGAAATGTTGTAATTGTCTGTATTTGTGCAAAGATAGATCATAGTCACCCAAAACTAGGATCAAAACTGTCACCCAAAATTGGGATCAAAAGTATCACCCAAAAAATTCACTCATCACATATTGGCCTGATTACTTTTCACAAGTAATTAGTACCCAATAATAAGATCAAAATAGTCACCTAAAACTAGGATCAAAACTGTCACCCAAAATTGGGATCAAAAGTGTCACCCAAAAAATTCACTCATCACATATAACCTTTCACAACTAATTAATCACCTAAATATGAGAGCTAATTAGTACCCAATAATGAGATGAAAATAGTCACCCAATAATAAGATCAAAACTGTCACCCAAAAATAAGATCAAAACAGTCACCCAAAAGTGGGATCAAAAACGGCACCCAATAGCACCCTACACAGGGATTAAAAACGTCACCCAAAGTGGTCCCAATTGATGTCTCTATTACTACTGATCTGCAACAAAATTTTAAAATTTTAAAAATTCTAAATTTTTAAGATTTCCAAGGGGGACCAAGGGGAACCAAAATATTTTTTGTCTCTGATTTCGCTGAAAAGTTGCATACAGGGGTTATCTTGGTCGCTGAACACGAATCTGAAGACCGTTTTTCGATCCAGCTTTTCAATAGCTAGAAATAAGCTAAAGTTGTAAGCTTAATGTTTAAGCTTATATTTAGCTAACGAAAAGCTGGGTCCAAAAACGGTTTTCAGATTCGTGTTCAGCAATCCAGAAAACCCCTATATGCAACGTTTCAGCAAATCGGAGACAAAAAATTTTTTGGTTCCCCTTGGTCCCCCCTTAGAAAACTTAAAAATTTAAAATTGTTAAATTTTTAAAATTTTGCTGCAGATCGATCAGAAATGTGTTGAAATGCAACCATACCAAATTTGAACTAAATCGGTTAAGTTTTGCGAAAGTTACGCTCAGGTGTGCGTCTGCCTTAGTATCGCTTTTTTACTCCTGTAAAATTTAGTTTTTTCTATCATAATATTGTTGCTTCCGTCATACGTTCTGACAACACCACCTTCTATTTACCAATGTTGTGACAAAATATACCTAAAGTAGCCAATTTCCGACTACATCCCAACGGGCTCTAACCTTTTCTTTAATGAGGTTAATCTTCAAATATGTATGTAAGCTTGTTGAAGTTTTAATTTGGCGCTTTTATGGTTCACGTTCGAAAGAAAGTGTCCGCCTTTCTTCAATTACCAGTTGAATTTTGGAAATTTGCAAATTTGAATTATATAATTTAAAAGTTACAAAACTGTATTGTGTAATCCATACAAGATAAGTTAACAAAATTATGAAGCGTGAAAACTAACAATTACGAACTCCCCAGAATAAAGGATGTGTAATGGAAAAGGCAAAATAAAACCTAAAAATGACCAAGAAAAGCTCAGTTTGTCGCAGATGGTGGTTCTTGATGGAATTGAGTTAATTGTCTAGTGCACTAATTATGAGCGGCGTGCCTGTGAAATCTTGATGTGAACTATGAAACGTCCAAGCACTGTATAAAGTAATTGTCATGTAATTACCAGAGTTGCCAGTCAGTGTGAAACCCCCCGGAAATTCATCGGTAGGGACATAGGTTCTAGTGTAGGTAGGAAGAATAAGACTAGAAGTAGCATTACTCTCACGCAAAGGACACGAAAATGGAATAAAACCTCAGTGGAATGTAGTCTAAGGAAGTTTCGGTAGGCTATCAGTCAGTAATGGAGGGGTCGTTACCCTTCCTGGGTCAGTAATAGGCCCTAACATGGTTTTTCTGCATGATGGAGGAGTCGTTACTCTTCCCAGGCCACGAATAAGGCCTCACATTGTCAAGAAGTCAACTAAAAACTGATTAAAATAGCTAAAAATTATCAAGGAAAACTAATTCAAAGAAAGAAGTTGTTGAATAACCAACAATTTAACAAGAAACTTCGAGTTTAAAACGTTTCACGCAGTTAATAGGTGCAAATATTGGAAGATGGGACAAAATAAGGCCATAATTTGTCCATTAGTAGCATGGAAGTAGGTTAATTGGTGTTCATAGGCATTAATTAGGCATAATTTGCATTAGTTAGGTGATAATTAGTTAATTTGTCAAATTTTTGGTCAAAATACAAGTTGGGTTTATCTGAAAGGCAATTCTCTGCTGATTCCAAAACTCCAAACCCGGTCACCTAACTCCCAATATTGCGAAAGTTACAAGTAAAAGAAGTTTTGATTAGTTACATTTTAATTTTGTAATATTGGCCTTAAGTGACCTTACAACAATGCGTAACAGTTGTGTGTGGTTACGCCCATTCATGTTTTCATTCATTCCCTTGAGCCTCTGCTGGCTCTCTCCCAGCAGAGACTTGCCTCGCAGAGAAGGACTTAACACACACCTTAGGTGTGAAGATACGTTCGGTGGGGGCTTAACTCCCTCCCAAATAATTAGAATGAAATAAAAAGTAGGTATCCTAGGTAGTTAAGTACGTAGAGTAATAATATTTAGTTGTTATTTCGTGGAAAATTATGTAGTTATTAGTATGCATATTTTTACGCAACAATTGCCCTTCCGCTCCTTTCCAGTGATACATAGTCTTGACGAGAAAGAGCAATTGTTGCTAGGATTAACGGGCGGCTTCCCTTGTCTACGGCCGAAAGGTCACGCCCAAAAGAAAAGAAAGGGGCTTGGAGACAAGGGAGCCAATAAAAATAATAAAACCTAAATTTATTAAATAAGTTCGCTAAAGTAGCACTTAATATTTATTTTTCCATAATGGGCCCCGAGTGGCCGTCATTTCGTACTATTTCATTTTTTAATTCGTGAATATTAATGTTTATTCAGGAAATCTCCCCTTTGGTTACCTTTACGTGGTAACCAAAAAGTCTGCAAAGTTTCCCAAAATTCAGCTTGGGAAATAAATCAAAATTAGGGTCAGTTGGAGGGTCATAATTCCTTTTCCTCATTAATCTCCCCTCCAACGGACCAGCCGCGTGGCCAGCCCCAGTTGGGCACTCGCTTTAAGATAGGGAGCTTCCAGAAATTTCTGGAAGCTCCAATAAAATCAAAGAGACTCCGCCAGAAAGACAAACACCAGTGAGCTGTCAGACTCCTGTCAGCTCACTGGAAATTTTGAATTTTAGTTAGTGTTCGTCTGAGTCCCGGCCGAGAGCGGTCGGTTGTTTCCCCCCATTACTAGCACGTCTTCCCGTTGTGCCAGCGTTTTGGCCGGGAATAAAAGACGTGCTTTCCCCGGTTAGCACGCGAGTTAGGGCCCTCCTCTGACCCACACAGGTCAGAGGAGGAGATCTGAGTAACACGACGAACACCGCACGGTGAGGGCCGCATGAGCGTATTATGCTCGGCCGGAATCTGCACACTAGGAACGCAAACTTAGGGATTTTCAAAGGCCCTTTTGGCCTAAAAATTCACCTTTTTTGCGGCCTTCGGGCCTTGCTTAAAACAATGTTTGTCTGACCAAGCCACGGCCTGAACAGCCTTAATTTTCACAGGGGCTTACGCCCAAATATTTTGTGTGTAACTGTTCTTTTTGGGGTTGTAATGAAGCATGGGATTTTGAGTGGGGACCCACCCCCTGAGTTGAGATAGGAGGTCCCTTGGTTACGACCTCATATTAAGAACTGAGCTAGTTTAAGGATTGTTTCTCCCCACAGCCGGCAATTAGGAATTGCCGGCCGTAATCGCAAATAGGCGCTACTGAAGCTAACGTTATTGTCTGTATTTCTGAATTGTTGTCATGTCTTGTGGGGGTCGGCTTAACCAGAAAATCAGTAGGAATTAAAACTAAGAGTTATTTTCTAATTATTTATTATCAAGTTGTTCTGAGGGGAATGGCCGACTTCCCCGTTGTTAATTTAATTAATTAGAAGCTGTCCTTAGCGGAAATATGTCTGTAATTTGTTTTTAGTAATAATTGCCTAAGCAATTATTACTCGTTCAGCTTTCCTCAAACTACCAAAGTTTCAAAAATCCAACAAAAATTTTCTTTTATCAAAGTCTACAAAGTTCCAAAGTTTAAAGTAAAATACTGGAAGAGGTAAATCAAATTTACTTTCAGAATTAGGGCAAAATATGCATACTATAGGTAGGTAGGTGATATTAAGGAGTAGTTAGGCCAATTATGTCTGTATAATCGTATGTGTCAGTATTGTAGTAATTTGTAGTGTGAATGAGACCCCCAAATTTACGTAAGTGGCTCCTTGGGTAAACCCCTCCTGGAGTGGGAGGTTCCAAGGTTAGCCCCCTTTGTAGAGTGTGAATTGTGAATCCAAAAGTGTGTGATTGTGAGTGTGAATGAGGGCATACCATGTAAACCCCCTTGTTGATAAGGGTATTGGGACTGCCAGAGTGAATGAGTAAAATATTCAGATATTAGGCAGGAAAAATGGGGCCAAATTGAGTAGCAATTTGGACCCAAAACATAGATAAATTAAAGTCAGTAATGTTTGTTGGTTGGATGTGTAATTGCTGTGAAAATGCTAGTTTCGGAGTGAAAATCGTAGGAATCTACATAAAGAAATGGTGGTATCTTTGGCGATTTAAGCAGGTTTTGCAGCCTAGGGTCACGGGGACCCCGAATTAGGTCTGCCAAATCTGTTGGATTTCCGGTCATCCGTGTAGGTTGCCCTGCGATTAGGGGACGGATGAGCCGCATTCATGGAATCCAGAAATAGCCAAATCAGGGCCATAACAGAATAGTTTAAATTACTACGAAATTAATTTAAAGTTTAGTTTATGTGGTAGACATCCGATTAGCGGACTGGTAGTTTAATTAGTTCTAGGTAAGAAAATGTTTGCAGTCTGGTTGTATTAATTAGCTGGAATTCTTAATAACTGGGAAATAGTTAGGTCTAGTTAGGATAGGGATATTAATGGTCTTGGCCTAAACTCGTCATGGGCTCACGGTCATTACCGTAATCGTTTAACCTCCCATGTCAAAGGCCAAAAGACGAGCCAAACTAAAAGAAAAGAAGTAGACTCGTGCTGAGATTCCAACTCAGATTCGCTGGATTAGTAGGTCCAGTGCTCATCCATTGGGTCCAGTCTTCATCCCATCCACAATTAGAATAAGTTCAAGCTAGCCTATATAAGAAGGCAGTTTAGTTTAGTTTAATTAATACATTATATGTGCTAATTATGCATATGTGGAAATAAACTTTAATTATGTTTTTCTCACTAATTACTTAACATTTTTTGGTGCTGTAAGCACAAAAAATGTTCAGTTTTTTAAGCTCTACAAGGATATATAACTTTTGCTTAAATTCGTGTTCATCGAAGTTTTGTTAATTTATATGCCAGTTTTGCACGAATGCAATTATGTGCTCGTGTGAAAGGGTGGTAGTACGCGCGACTTCCACTCGGCTGGCTGCTGGGGTTGCCAGCACCGGATCGAATAGCGGTTTGGCACGTCCCCTGTTAGGGCACTAGGATTAGGGGAAGGTAGATTTAGAAGTAGACGTAGTTCGGTAGGTCGGTAGGTCGGTAAGTAGGGACTGCGTAGAATGGCTGCTGAGACAGTGAGTGAGTGAGTTTTTGTACGTTTGCATAAACTGATGAAAACTAATCACATGCGAAAACTCACTCACAGCCAGCCAGTTAGGTTCTATTTTAAGTTAATTATCTCAGTCCTAGACCTATAAATGAATAACTAATAGGGATTTCACATCAAAACACCAGATAATTTTAAAGTAACATTAATATTACGTAGGCTTTAATTACTTAGCATAAGTAGATAGGTAGGCATCAGTTAAGACAATTATTGTAAGTATTTAGTAGTTGACCATCTTCCATCTTCCAAATTGTAAGTATTTAGTAGCTGACCATCTTCCAAACCCATTTCACGTGACAAATCAACAAAATCAGGCCAGACACAGGCCGAAAATGTTAATATTGGCCAGTATGAGTGTTTGGTCTGAAAGTTGTGCAAAATTTGGTCAGAATCAATACATTTCACATCAAAATGGTCCTAGAAGGCCGGTCTGTGCAAGGAAAGGACAAAAGCGAACGAAGTCTGAACATAGGTCGCAAAGAGCGCAATTTTTCGTACATTTCTCAAGAATGCTTCGTCTAACTACATGTTCAGTCAGGCCCAGCCGGGCCAAAGGTGGAAACCTTACGAATCATCTCATCCAAACCAGAAATTACGCCAAGTTCAACTAAATCCGGAAAATACAAACTAACAGAGGCCAGGAAGGCCTAATTGGTGACAAGAAGTTACCAGGAACGGTTAATATTGTCAAAAAGGCAATAACCAACGTTTTTCAGTCATTTCTTTAATTCACAAGTTCAAATGGGGCCCAAAATGCACATTTTGGGCCTGGAAAGCAGAGAAACGAGTAATGGTTGCTGGGTTCGATTCCCGCAACATAATCTTGTACTAATGGGTTTTAACCCATTTGATTCAGGTGCGGAGACGAAGCTACGCTGCTCTATCCGAATCTGAACTGCCCGTGGATCATTAGTCGTGTGTCTCTCAGATAACCAGAAGTAGTTGCTCAGTAGTGGACCGCAGAAGTCCGGATCAGTTGTATCAGTCAGTCAGTCAGATAATCAGGATCAGTCAATTTTGGAAGGTACATAGACGGCCTGTATTGCCCAGTAGTGGATTAAGACAGAGACAGCGAGCTTAGCACCGCCTGATCACAGTGGGAGGTTAAACCGGAAACCGCAAAGCCAAAAGCCTAACTCTTGGAAAAAGGACTAAAACACTATTTCTTTGTTTCTATCACATCATGAATTCAACCGTTTTCGTCATCAATTTTATATCGGGAGGCGTTTCTCCCGTGTCTCTGGCCTAACCGCCACATCCCCATCAGTGAAGAAGAAGAAGCCGTAGATTTGTTGAACTTTGTAGTTGTTTAATTTTCGTTAACCAGGAATAAGTAAGGCAGAACCAGGAAAACTCCCCATTTTCTCCATTTCCTCAAAAAGGCATTTCCGTACAGTAACCCTGTCTAGGTGTTGGAGCGGACCTTCGGGAAAGCAGTGTCCAACATTCGGGGACTCACCCATAGTCCGACCCCAGGTTTATTTCAGTTAATAATTGTTTGTTTGTAGTTTGCTGGTTTGTAGTTTGATAATCCGTTTGTAAGGACGGATAAAGAGTCGCACAGCACAAGCATATAGGTGCACGAAAAAGCATATAGGTAGTTAATTAGCAGAGTGTTGGAGACAGTGTAATAGATAGGTAATAGAGACAGAGTTTGAGAAAAGGAAGAAGAAGAGGTACAGCCGAACCTTGTCCCTAACTAAACATGTAACTTGGGTAATATTATCCTAAATTAGGATAATATTAATAATAAGCTAACGACGGTAACTGGCAACTCTGGTACAGTAAATTGAATACTGTACTGATCTGTAATTGTATCTGTTTTATCTGTTTTTGCACAGTTTGTAACGACCCCTGACAGTAACGCGTGTTGTATTGTAAATTATTGTCATCTTGCTAAATAGTGTACCCATCATACCTGTACTAAGTTTAATAAATAATTGGTGTGTCAGACCTAGAGTCTCAGAGTTGAACAGAGAGGCGCGATTGTCTCTGAAAGTCAGGCTCGTTAGCCAAAAGGATCGGATCAGGACTGCTCAAGGTAAGTTCTGGTCAGGAATCAGAAGACTCATCACCAATCCAGCGATCAAGTCAAAGCAAGTGCTGACCCCTCTTGCTGATCAGCTGGAATCCAGTGCACTAAACGAACTCACAAAGAAGACCCCTACAAAGGTTGGCTGCAGGGAATCTCTGATTTTGGAACACCACCTTTCGGAGATCCGGTGCCTAAGTCTACTTCGATAAGTGGACGTGCTGACCTTCCGTGTAATCAAGTGCAGAGCGACTTCTGACACTAGACCGGAGAGCAGAGCGATTTTTGACTCCGGATCCTAGCAACTTCATTACAGATGTCGAAATTTTTCCTTGCAATAAAACAATAGATATGCCTAATTTGCAAGCATGTTATAAACTACTAAACATTTGAACATCTGTTTTTAGTTTTAGCTTCAATTTCAATGCCCATAATTGTACATTCCTTTAACTTTTAGTTTGAGCTCTTAATTATTTGTCAGCTTCATCCTCCCGCTTTCAGGTCTACATTTGTTCAGTTTCAGCTCAAACTATATGTTTTAGTTTCAACTTCAGTCACTTGTATGAAAAAGGCAATATGAAATATAAATGGAAACTACAAAATCCAGCTCTGCAAATTTTAAATCTTTGCAAAAAAGTAGTTCTAGTCCACTTTTTAAGCGTGGAACCGACCAGTTGTAAATCCTGCCGGTTCCAGTTCTAAAAACCCTACCGGTTCCGGTTTCGGTTCTGGTTCCAAGCCGTTCTAGTGGAACCGGCCCCACCTCTACCTTTGTGGTTAGTTTATCATTAATGGTAGTCATTACCAGAAAGCCATATGACATGTCAGGCATTACAATCGTGGGCATCTAAGCTTACACATTCCTGCTCCTGTCACTGCTAACTATTTGACGGTGTTAAAAGTTTGATATTAAATTTCAGTTCCAGCTTTTCCCGGATAGCTTTAAAGAAACAGGTTCTGCAATCCATGCTACTTAAACTTGCAATGCAAAATGCAAACCACTGTGCATTCCGCTGCTAAGGTAGAGAGTTGAAGGTATTAGACACTTTTTATGTGAATTTTTTAAAAATTGTATCAGACTGAACGCATCTGTTTTATTTGGACACTTTATTTTTTAAAATTGTATGCGCGATTTATTAACATTAACGCATGTCACAGAATACTTGTCGGCGTGCCATTATTTTGGCGCCGAAATTGTTAGTTGTCGATGTCACATAATTTCTTACAACAACTCAATTTTCTAGCACAACAATGGTTTTTGCCAAAATTGTCTTTACACTACTAAAGAAGATCTAATGTTAGATCGACGTGTTTGTCTGATGCGCTGGAATTTATGAATTCACCAAGCACGCCCTTCCTGGAAGCATACTTTATTTTGCACTATTTTTTCTTCTAAGCAAGTTGTTCTACATCTTTTAAGCAATTAAGTTAAATAAGACTCCGCTCCTGCATCTGTGACACTGAAATATTCTTAAATCTGTGCGCAAATAGTAAACCACTGGCCGGCTTTTCTTCTCTGTCTTGTGAATGTAAACTACCAAAAATACGCGAATATTCCCCTGTTTGATGGGGCTAGTTCAGTTCAACAAAGCACACTGACCTCTTCCCCTTTCTCAAAAGATAATACACTTACTAGAAAAACTGATATTACTGAATCTGCTTCGCCGTTGGCATCCATCCTAGTTACATAGGAGAATTCTGTTTTAAAAGTTTATCATACGTTAAGAAGGAATTCCAGCCACAACCCTTACATGAGTAGTGTCCGCCGAAGCAGCGAGCAGAACCTGCTAATCGTATTAAGAATCTCACGATTCTGTCCTTGGCCACAGACTTTGTAGACTTTGCAACATGGTCCTGTATGTATGTAATTGCGTTTGATAGTGTTTCCTTTTAAATAATTTTTACTGTACCACGTAAGACGAACATCATCCCGGCACCTTGAGGTTTGCCATCCTACTTTATGCCCATTTTCGCAGACATTTTGGTTACTTCTGCGATGAGAATATTGGATTTTGTACGCAACACTGATAGTCAAAGCAAGTTATGAAAATCCACAGACTGATACAATCAACTGTCACGATTTTGTTAACTGCAAATCTCATTGAAGGTAAATCATACGTAACTGTGAATTTGTTTTTTCCGTTGAAGGTGAGCGCTTGCGACTGTCTAAGTATTTCGAATTTCCAGTTATTATGCTTTGTTTAGAAAAATCTCCCAAAGCATAGATGCAAAAAAGAATAAGAAATAGCCAGCAATGCTACATAAACAAAGCTTCATTATACGGTAGAACTACAAGAAGTGTGTTAAGCTAAAAGTTTGGAATGTGGAGTGAAATCGGATATTTCGTGTTTTTTTCCAAAATTCCTTACCTTCAAAATAATTTGTCAGTCTTTACTCAATTCTTTGCATCTGTCTTTTTATTTATGTGTCTATGTATGTGATTTGAAGTAGATAACCTGAGTCACAATTGAATCCAGAATTTCCGAAATTCCAGATATTTCGTTAACTGTATAGAAAATACAAAACTTAAAATCAATCTGAGGTTTCAATTAAGTTTTTAGGTCAGCATCAGGAATGCTCGGTTGGCGAGTTTGCTTGTGCTGAAAAGTGCATTTCTATTAGTCAACGATGTGATAAACGTAGAGATTGTAGAGGCGGAGAAGACGAAACTCAGTGTCGTAAGTCTTTGATATTTTAAGCGGCTATATTATTTTGTCGCGATCGTTTTCCATCGATCGATCGTTCGTTCAGAAAAGTAAATTATTGCCCCTTAAGGGGGGGGGTCTGATTTGGGCAATTTTTTCTACTTTCTCCGATCTCGCTGATTTTCACATTTTATTGTACAAATGTTATATGTTAACGAGTTTTTTAAATTAAAGTCGTAACTCTTACGGTTGTCGAGTAATTTCACCACAATGTTGAGATTTCGTGTTTCATAGGAAATTTTAAAAGTTGTCATTTTTTCGTGTACGCCAAAAAATCTCCCTACAAACGTTGATGAATCTGGACAAACTATACATTAAAATAACGCTGAAATGTTAAACTGCGGTATTTTGGAATTAGAATTTTAAATTAGGCCTTTAAATTTCTTAATTAATTTTTGAAGGATTAAAATTTAACACAATTTTAGCATCACGTTAAATTTTAATCCTTCAAAAATTAATTAAAAAATTTTAAAGGCCTAAATTAAAATTGTAATACCACGATACCGCAGTTTAACATGTCAGCGTTATTTTAATGTAAAATTTGTCCTGATTCATCAATGTTTGTCGGGAGATTTTTTGGCGCACGCGAGAAAATGACAACCTTTTAATTATTATTATTATTATTATTATGCCGACATGGATTCTATTATTTGCTTGCTCGCCGTTGACTCTTCAAGTCAGCTAGTTCCAGTTTCTGGTTAGATTTAGAATCTAGAACATGGAGTAATCACGACAAGATAAAACGCCTGGGTACGGTTTCAAAAAGGCGCTTCTAAACAGTTTTGGAGTTAATTAGGTGAAAGATGTTTCAAGGCATTCTCCTAACTTATATGTGTAGGGATCACCGCTCCTAACTTTTGTCATTAAAGTTAGGATAACGCCAATGTAAATTTAGGAAATCATTTGAAACCCCCTCTCAGTTTTGGGACAGCTCCAAATACTTGATGCAAATCACACAAAACGTTACTTTTACATGAAAAAACGTGCGGAAGTATTGGTCAGGAAATGTACAACTGCGGAATATTAGGATTTTCAGCTTAGAAAACCCTGTACCCATTCGTGCCCACTGTTCCCAAAATGGGAAAAAGTTAGATTTCGAGAAATTTAAACACGAAACTGTCAAAATGTGGTTTTTAGGATGGAAAATGATCAAACAAACCGATCTTGCGCCATTTGATCAAAGTTATCTCAAATTTTAAAATTCGGGCAAAAACGGGTTAACAAGGGGTTATTGGGGGATCCGGTACCCCTCATAATTGGAGGTTGATATAAGGGTTAGCAAAATCAAGTCCAAGAAACAAGGAATCATGCCAGGAAAGGCAGGCCAAACTAAAAATTAACGCAAATTCTAACAAAACCAACCTAATCATTCTTAACCAACCTTTCTGGAAACATTTTTTCTTGGAGTCTCCCCTCAGACTTGGGATAAGGTCAAGAAAAAAATTGTGCTAAAACAGGTACAGATCCCCTCAAAACTCGGTGCCCTTGTTAATGTATAATGCAACCTACCGGATGACCTCGGCTGAAAGCTTGAATTCCTGAGGTCTCAGTATAGTCGATGTGCTGTTGCTCAACTTGTTATTATTGTTACACTACGAAAATTCATCAACTTGATAGATTTGGCCCTTGCGGTAGCTAAAGCGAATGTTAGGATAATTTGGTTGCTTATTCGTGAAAACAGCAATTTACAACTATTTGGCAGCTGGGTTATCAGACATTGTGGTTAACAATTTTAGATGTGCTGCAGCGACAGCATTATCATAGCTGTTATCATTGTCAAGGTAGCGTGGCCGAGCGGTCTAAGGCGCTGGTTTAAGGCACCAGTCTCTTCGGAGGCGTGGGTTCGAATCCCACCGCTGCCAAACTTTTAATATTTTTAGGATGTATGGACTTTCTGTCATTAGTGGCTGCTTACAAAATCTGTGACGATCATCCCGACTGTCCCAATTACGAGGACGAAATTGGATGTCGTAAGTGATTGCTGCTGTTATATATTATATACGTTTTGCTTGACATGAAGATTGTAGTAATTCAAATGTTCTTTTATTGGTATTAATAAAGTAGGTTAAACGATTTAGAGAACCAGATGAGATTGTGTATGCTTATAGGACTATCTTGTAGGTCGGGGTGTATGCAATCAAATTTTAATTTATCGACAGCCAATGTTTGCTCAAGCAAAACCTTAATAAATTCAGCTCTGCCTTGTTCGTTCCAAGTTGTGTACAGTATTCTTTGCCTCTTCGAAAAATGAACTCAAACATATTTACTTCCTATACAAACTAATATTTTATAAGAAAATAACATTTTTCTTCCAAATTCCTAATTTTAATCTTTTGCTTGTTTATAGTTGGATCATGCTCATCTGAAAGTACATTCATTTGCTCAGCGAGTCGAAACTGTATTCCGACTGTCAAGGTCTGCAATGGAGTGGAAGATTGCTCAGAAGGAGAAGACGAGCAAAAATGCAGTACGAATTTTTACTTACTTGGAAAAACTAAACAACTAGATATCACAGACCCTTCAAAAATGTGTTATATAATAAATTTTGCCAGCCAGCTCAAGATTCCAAGATTTGACCACTCATCAGACGTGTGCCATATTCCATTTAATTTAATTATTTAGTTTCATTTTGTTCATTTCGTTTTGTTTCTTCATCTACGTTTTTATTTTTAGTTAGATTAGCTCCATCACTGGACGCTGCTAAAACTAGTCCCAATCATTTCAACAGTGGATACCTCTTTGTAAGAATCAATGGCGAATGGTTTTATGCCTGCTCAACTCATCATGGACGGGCCATGTACCAAAGAGTTTGTCACAAAATTGGCTTTGAGTAAGACAGGCCTCTTCTAAAAATTGTTTCTAAACTGTATCCGTACGATATTTTGTCTGCACAATTTGAGTTTTGTTCTCAGCTACGATAGTTGTAATTTCAGGTTTGAATTTGATATTGTTTAGAGATTTTGTGGACTTGGATAAACGTTCAGCTTCGGATGAACCAACCAAGTATGCCACCTTTTGGGATTCACCAGATACCGATGTGTTTCGATCCACTTCAATTGGGTAGGTAAGTTATCTCAGTGCTTACGTCAATTTGCTGCCAAAGTTTGAGACCTCGCACCTCATTTTAAGAACCAAATTTTTCTTAACCTCTGTTGACCTAATGTAAACAGTGAAGCGCACGCACTTGATATTGTGGTAGCCTTGTGATTTGTGGTATTTAATTGTCATTGTGCTTTAATCATTTTAGTTCTTCCTGCACCGGAGGCAAACCATTGTACGTAGCCTGCACCGGATTGAGTTAGTTTCTTTTAATATTTGCTAACATTGCCTAATCGATATGACGGTATTTTCTTGAATTCTGGAGAAGCAAAAAACCGGATAGAATATTTTACTAATGCCCTAAATAACGAAAGTAAAACGTGCACATCACCAAGCCCAAGAAAAATTTCAAGGCTTAGCTTAGTAAATTCGTTTGCAACGTTTTCCGACATCTTCTATTTGAATTTGACACATTTTTAAGTTTTGTAGCATTTTAGAAATTTAAGTTTCTTGTTGGTTTCAGAATGTAGCAGAGCTCCTGAATGTCAGCCTGATCGGGCCAGAATTGTTGGTGGAAAACGAACTGGTCTCAACTGTCATCCGTGGGCTGTGGCTCTTTACAACGAAGGACAACAAAAATGCATGGGAGTTCTACTCAATAATCGATGGATCCTCACTGCTGCACATTGCTTTACACGGTAGTGATGCACTACATAAATTACCTAATTACACATTTTTGACATAATTGAAAAGGTCTTGCAGCTCAATCCGTTTCATATTTGTATGTACTACTGGCTGCACAATACTGGTTTTAAGTTTTTTAGTAAAATTACTCATGACTATAGACGACCTCAATCTTTTCTTGCATTAATATGAGCACAAATGTTTAATGTGTTAAAATCAAATGATCAAAATTAAACAAAATTTCAGTAAGATATCCATTGTTTATCCAGTATTATTTTCTTGGGTAAAGCATTTTAGCTTATGGACATATATGTGATGAGCAATGGGATAACGTTATCTTTAACTATTTCTTAATTCCTTCCAAACTAGATTCAACAAAAAATAGTGCCCTATTTTATTTAGGGAAAATGGACGAAACGGATACTGGATTGCCCGGATGGGATTCAGTCGTCAGCTGTCTCAATCTCCTTTCGAAGAAATTCGTCGGATTGATCGAATTCTTCCCCATCCGGGCTACGTCAATGACAATGTTGAAACGAATGACATTGCCCTGGCAGAATTCTCTGAACCGGTTCAGTTTAGTGATTATCTCCGGCCAATTTGCCTGGTCCCTTCTCTTAATGAAGCCGGTATGAGTTTGCCCCAGCCTGATTCCATCTGCCGGGTGGTTGGATGGGGTTTCCGAGGAGAGGCTCAAAATGAACCAGGTATGTAGCTTTTAGGAATAAATAAAATAAATAAAGAAATTGGATTAGCCAACCAGATCTCTGCTAATTTGTTCACTTGGGGCCAAAGCCATTCCCCTCACCCTCCAAATGTGGAAAGAGTTTCTACTATTAATTGCGGTTGTGCATATATATTCCTCTACTCTGCCGGTTTCCTCTTATCAATAACAAAGTTATGCCTATGCATTCTCTGTGGTTCTATTGTAATGTCGGTCAGCTTTTTGTTGTATCCCTTGTCACAAAACATTATAACATTATTATTGAATTCCAAGGAATGAATAAATTAACACAAGTCTAAATTTGCTACAAATAGTGGCATTAATTCAAGCAGCAAAAATTTTCTTTGGTTGCGTTTCATTTAGTGGATGCACTACTTCAAGCAGAGCTTCGAGTTATCAGTGCGGATCGATGTAATGTGAGCGGACCCTTCCAAGGAAAGATCGGTCGAGGCCATCTTTGCCTTTCGCATGGCGCATTGAGACGCGATGCTTGTCAGGTGAGCCAATTTTTGTGTTAGAGTATGTCAATCCCATTTGCTATGATTTTGATCCAATGTCGACCGAATTATACAAAGAGCTGAACATAATCAATTGCTAACCAGCAATGGTGCTTATGCAGGTCGACGTTCTGGCAAAATTGATTTCTAAAATTCCTTCAACTGGAACTGCACTTGCCTAAAGAATTTCACCCGTTGTGTGCACAATTTTAATAACCTAACTCAAATACACAGACGTAACATATCTCCTTAATTCCACAAATGGTTTTTCGAACCAATTATAATACTGTTCAGTGGAATATTTTTTGTGGGATTTTTTTATTTATTGTTCTTTATATTTACCTGTTGTTCCTAATAGGGCGATAGTGGTGGACCATTGTTGTGTCGACAGAGCGATGGTTCCGAATATTTGGCGGGTATCACGAGTACAGGTTACGGTTGTGGTCGACCGGACGTTCCCGGTATTTGGTCGAAAGTGCAACACTACTTAACGTGGATTCAAGAGTCGTTAGGTTGACAAGTTTGCTGACTTCAAAGTAGTTCATGTTTAAAGCTTTGTATTTCCAGTTCAGTAAGTTTATAGAAGAGGGGGCTAATGTGTTCCAGCGTCCGATTTCAGGAGGGGACTCGTAACCTATGAAATGTCAAAATAAAGAAATTTTTTCTGTAACCCAAAACAGATGAGCACGGTTTCACGTTTTAACCGAAATAATTTTATGAATGTATCAAGTGAACTTCGTAAAACTGGTTCTAACCTTATTGCAAATCTGTCAGGTCCAGGTGCTATTTTCCTTTTCAGCTAACCCAGAGAACGCGCTGGTTTTGAGCGCAACAGAATGTGAAGGATTTCGTTGTAGACTAGGTGGTTGCATTTTTGGATGGCTCCAGTGCGACTACCATCATGATTGTAGCATTGACGGATCAGATGAACAGAATTGTGATCGACACGATCTCTTTAAGTAGGTTCCTAAGCTTTTAGTTGTGCTGTACTTGTACTTGCTGCACTAAGCGGCAGATCAGCAAGGGAGTCGTCTGTATTCACAACTGCCAAGGCTACGTACGACTCAAAATATATTGTTTTTAATAACACCATGTCAATGTAGATGATGTAAGATTTTAACATTTAGCCAAAATGATCTGGTCTAGTCAAACCGACAGCTAAAGTTTGATTTTTTGGACGGAGCGCTTTAAGCTTTGGCAGTTAGATGACAATCTCTGTTTCCTGTTTCAGACAACGATCCAGACGATTCAAGGCTAATTGAAAGTTTGCTTGAATTGACTCACCAAAATTCAGTCTTGCTTAAAAACGTCGTATTTTGTTATAATAAAATACTGTATACATTTCTACTCCACGAACTACATATATTCTTATAAGATTACAGTAACTCCGATGTTAGCCACTTATGTATTTTCTATAACTTTCCTTATTGGAGATTAACTTGCTCCAGACAAGCTTGCATGGCCGTGGCATAGCCTTGAAGACTTGGATTGGTTGTAGTACATCTAAAACACGATTAAAGTTCCGACACCTCGAAAATATTCTAGTAAAATTCATGCCACTACAGCACCAAAAGAAATACTACGGTAGAGTTAATAATTAGCGTAAATGTTGTATGCTTGAGCAGCCACGCTACAAACCTTAATACTTTCACTTGACGGGCCAAAAATTGAAATTCTGAGTAGCACAGACAAAAATCTACGAAAATCCTTACCCAGAAAATTGGATACATGCAGCCAGCTGCTGAGAAAGACACTGTCGATAGGGCGCTCCGATTTGACACTGACCAGTTCCTGCAACGGTTGCTGTGGTCCCTTCACAAGCCACGCAGTTCACTCTGAAATAGTACGAATGAATTTGAGTGAGAAGACATGTGCGGGAAGGGAAATCCCCCCAAACGTGGGATTCGGCTAAATTGACCAAAACTTGTCCAGAAAACGGAATAGAATCCGATTCTGTTATGATGGGGAGGAGCGATTCCTGTGGAAAAGAGAGCGAGATCAGGTCCAGAAGAAGTGACACTCCGGCAAGCTCCCCAAATATACACATGATTCTATATGAACTAGAGAAATTTGCTAACAGTCAAACCTGATAAAATATGAATACATGATAAATTAAATTTAAATTAAAAGAATTACAAATTCATACGGAGCAGAGTATCCTCTTTGTCTCAGACAGGCCCTAATTTGATCATTCACGGAATTTCCAGTACTAAGACCAGTTCCAGTCCCAGGATTTATGATCCCACGGTTACACCAGTAATAGTAGTTATAATAACGTTTCTGTCTTAGCTGCCTCCGTTTACGACGCAAATATCGAAAGTATGTACCGAACGGCCTGTATATTACAGAGGTTGGGTATGGCGTGTTGACACTAGAATAATTCAATCTGGAAAAGTTCAATACATTTTTTCTTATCAGTTAACGAAGTGAAGTTATTCAGTTTCAGCAGGATAAAATGTCTGCAATTCTGAAAACTCGTTGGAAACTGATATTTAAGGGATGCTGATTTGATATTTAAACAAAGCAGTTTGGAATTGATAGCTTACCGTTAGCTCACTTAACAGTTCCATTAACTAGAAATTTAATTTGCTAATTCTAAAATTCATTTCCCTGTATCGTTTGCGTTATATATTTGCTTTTATTTGACCTGCACTAAACAAAATCAAAGTGGAATCATTGATCCGGTTTGGTGATTGCGCGATGGATCCTTTCAAGTTGCATGTGAAAATTCGTTTTAATATTTTTGATAAAACTTGCTTAGTCAGGCCTATCGTGATATACAACTTGAGAATTAATGTTGTTCCATCATTTTTAGTGCTCAAACAAATTTCTGTTAGCAGACCAAGGCAACGGTAACCGAAATCCATTACTCTTCAGATGCCATTCAATGTAAGATTAAACGTCTCAGTGAAATTGAATAACTGTAGTGTGTGTTCTTGTGTGAGTGAGCAGTATATACCAAAAAAATTGATAAATATCAAAATTGAGAAACTCCATTTTCCCCAAACCTTTGTAGACTTAAACCATGATCCCTTTTTTTAAACAAAAGTAATAAGCAATATCTATGTACATGTACGCAGACTCCAGATTAACCTCAAAACTTATTCACAACTGCTATAGCGCATTTCTGAAATTTTTCATATCTTATCATAAATTATAGAATGAAATCGATTTTACCAGTTGCCACGACATTGAGCAGCGGCATTGGCAGCACACAGGCAATACTGACTGCAACTGGGACATTGCGTAGTCTGTCTTTTGTATCTGTATTGCTAAATATAAATTACAATGTTATGTTATCAGTTTTTCGAAACCTGCGGTTATGTTCAGAATATGGTGAATATGAATGAAATTGTAGCAGTAAACTCGAAACTTAGGTCAAAAAGACATCGTCATTGAGGGAAATCTCAATCTAATTTGATCGATCTTAATTCTAACATTTTTATAAGAAAGCACAAATATATTCAGTTAACGGTGCCAGCGTAGTTCGCAAAATCCGAATGTAGGGGAAATGTTTTTCCGCTTGTATTTAAAATTTCGTGTAGCTTTCACATTTGAATTGCATTGCCTTTTACGTCATATACTCTCTCAATTTGGTTTTCCAATGAAAGTGGTGCTGTATTAACCTTACAAGCTTAACCTTACAACCTTACTGAAACTGAAAGCTTACAGCTTGAGATTCCAGTACCAAAACTATGACAAGAAGGCATAGCAACGACATTGCTGTTTGACGCAGCATTTTTTGCAACAATTAAAAATCACAGTGAATTGGGAGTTGAATTTATGGACGTGGTGTGTTCTCAGCTGTTTTCTGGAAAATCCGTGTTGAGATTTGCATAAACTGTTTTAAAAGCAATTTACGTAGGTTTCTGGTTTCATAAAACAAAGTCATAGTAACACACAGTAACGTCATTGTCACTTTCAGAATCCTCCCTTGGAAAACAGATCAACCAGCCAAGCCAAACAAACTATAATTCGAAGGCAAATTTCAAAAACGGTTATATACAAAACATTGTAAACAATATCGAAAACAAATCTTTAGAATAATCCCCCTCTTCTGGAAAACATGAATACAGATGGTCCAGGAAGTTATACTTTGCTAACAAGCGGAAGAAATTAAGTAACAGTGTTATAATATTCCGGACCGCCAATTTGATAAGATTTCGAGACTGAACACAATAGAAAGAAACAGCCGAATGATATGAAACTAAAATGTGGACATTCTTTTTAGTGTTGGGATTGGCCGAAAATTTCCATGGTTGGCTTGGCTTGGCTTGGCCGGAGTTTGAAGTTGGCCGGCCAATTGGCCGTTGGCCAACGGCCAATTGGCTGGTCGCTGGCCGTTGGCCGATGGCCAGCCAATGGCCGTTGGCCGGCCAACGGCCAATGGCCAACGGCCAACCGGGCAAAGCGCAACACTAATTCTTTCCGATTAGTGCCGAACCGGTCAGGAGTAGGATCATGCACATGCAAATTGAGAAGGACAGGGAAATCTGGAATTGTCAGACTTCGACTTTGTCTCATCGAAACTCAATTTAGGAGCTATTTATCCTATCCTAAGACCTAAGATGAGTAGGCGAATTGTAATGAGGCGGCGTGACGTCGTTCCTCTAAAATTATTAATGTGTGTGTGTGAAATTACTTTAAGTGAAATTGTGTTGGAAGTGTTATTTTTAAGAAGGAATTATAGTATGTATAAATTATCTTGAAATTGTGTTTTGAAATTTGTCTGAAAGTCTTAGTTGAAATGTCTAGTGTGTTTATGTGTAAAATACGTATATGTGTATCAGCCAGCCTAGTCAATAGGTGGCGCTGTATACTTGTCGATTTTCTCTAAGTGCCTCTCCCAGCATCTCGTCTTTCAAGGGGGTCTCAAAATTGTCCAATCAAATTCTACCACGGCTCCGTCAAACTAGTTCTGTCTGCTTTCTCTTGTCTACAATCAGTCTTGTGTTTTTCTCTTATTGCGAGCGGTCGTGTGTATTATAGTTTGCCTCCCCAAGTCCTATCTATTTGCTGTGCTTATTTTTCTATAACATAGTTTAAAGTGGGTACCACTTTAAGCTTCGGTGAGCTCCAGGGTGACCCTGTAAGGCCACATTATTGCTATTGTTCTTTCTTGTAAGTAGATAATAATTTGTTCTCTTTCTTTTAGGAGTAGTTTCTCTTTTTATTCTTTCTCCCAAAATTTTATGAAGTCCTTAAAATTCCTCTGAAAGTTTAGGTCCTTTTTACTAGGCTAGTTCTCTGTAGTGTGTTTACTGTATTCATTTGCTCTGTTAGAAATTATCTTGTATCTTTATTTGGTGTGTAAACCCTGTGTACTATTTAGTTAGGCTTCATTTTCTGCACTGTAGTCTATTCAAATTTATCGTACGCTTTTCGGGGTTCGCCCCTTTGTCCAGCATATATTTTACAGTAAATGTGGTCTCAATTTTTGGGCAATTCTAGGGTGTCTCTTTTAGTTAGGTTTTTGTATTAGCTTGTATATTCGGTAGGTAGGGCTTTTTCTAAGATTTATTGGGTAGGTCGTTAGTTATTTTAAGTGTGTATATTTCAGCAAATTTGGGGTAGGTTCTTAATATTCTGAGTCTTTGCTCTTCATCGGCGGTTCAACACCGTTCGGTAAGATTCACTTAGGTTATTTTGGCGAGGTTAGTTAGGTCGACTGGAACTACATCTCCTCCAGGTTCGACGTTTTCCTTGTGCACAGTTTCCCACTCGTAAAGTTTGGTTAGTTCGTACACTTCCAACTTTACAGAATCATCAAATCTATATCCAGGCACCAACTATCACAACTATAGCTCTTAGGGCCTTTTCGTGCGCGAGTTAAACGAGTAGAGTTAAACTAGTTAAAATTAACTATTTTAACCCCTATTCGTGCACTCAGCGAGTTAATTTTAACCATACTTGTTTTAACTCTTTTAACTCTAGCTGGGTTAAAAACCTGCAGAGTTAAACGAGTTAAAAACGAGAGAGTTAAAATTAACTCCCTGCGTGCGCGAATAGGGGTTAAAAGAATTAGTTTTAACTTGTTTAACACTGGCCCATTCCATTCTCTTCGTGCACGCGTTCAAATCAGTGATCAATAGAAAACTATGCTCCTTGTCTTCTCTTGAATTGAAGTTCAGTGGTTTAAGCATCCTTTTTAATTAGTGTAATATTTTTATATGCTACTAGTTGAAGACTGTTTTATTTCTGATTTGATTTTTGTAGAGTTTAAACAGTTTTAAGCATCTATGTACAAATGTTTATTTATTATCAACAAAGGACAAACCTGAGGGCGCACAAACTACACTCTTAGAAATACTGGCGGACGGTTCATGTGTCACGCAAGGGTTAACGTTAGCTCTGTCATATGTCACGCGTTGTTCTCTTTTTAATTTGTTGTGTCTCCTTTTCTTCTATTTTCTTGTTTCTTAAATTCATGGGTCTCTCGTTTTGTTTGTCTTAATTTTATGTGTCCCACGCTGTTTTGATTTCATGTGTCTCCTCTTCCCCAGGTTTTGATTTTGTGCGCCACCCGCCTGTATCTAATTTGGTGTGTCTCGCTCGGTCCAGTAACCTAAAATGTCTTGGTTTTTCTATTTAGTTTCCAACCTAATATTTTGTGTTTTTCCTCTAAGAGTAACATGTTTAAGTAGGTTGATAATATACAGTTGACGGAATTAGGTTAGCTGACTTTTTTGTTGCTTTTCACTCTACGATTAACTTGTTTGAGAAAGTTGATAGTAAACAGTTGACGGATTGTCAGAACTTTACCACACTAAAAAGGATTTTTCCTTCCCCCTGTAGCTGCCAGGCAACCAAAAATGGTGAATAATTTCTCTAAGCTTATAGTTTCGCATTGTATGCTAGTTATATGCATGTGTCCGCTAACATATATATATATATATATAGGCCCTGTAGCCTTGCAGCCACATTTGTATGGGTTTCATTGCCCTTGTAGTGTAGTGGTATAGCTGTTGGTCTCCAAATCAGTATGGTGTATGTGTTCGATTCCCGGCGCCCCTTATTCTGTTAGTTTTCACTCTATGGTCCAGCCATGTTTTGGTGGGGGGCAGGCTGTGCACCTGTACAATACTTCCGCGCACCTTCCCCCGCTCGTGGGTTTTCCCTGTATTTGCCAACGGTATTTTTCCGCCCACTGGTCCAGGCATGTTTGGGGGGGGGGGGCGACTGTGCACCTGTACACTACTTTTCGCGCACCTGTATAGAAAACGCGTTTATCTTGTTTTTAGAGCTACATACTGTACGTATGCTACATACTGTACGTATATTCACTTTTTCATACGCTTGGTTCTTTTATAACGTGTTTCATCTCTATTCCTTTCTAAACATAAGCCAATCGTTGTACATACGTATAGAAGCAGATCTTCGCCCCCGTCTAAAACTTAGGACACTCTTCTTCCCTCTGACCAAATAAATTGTACGTACATATATTTGCCGCCAGTATGTTGTTTTTCTCATCTGATCATTTTCCCTCACTTTTATTTTATATACCAAAAATTCGGCTGGTTTTTTCCCGCCCATGTTTTTTCCCCGCATTCGGGTTTTTCCCGAATTGGGGGTTTCCCCATCGGTTTGGTCGAAACTTTCTCACCAACCATCAGTGCTAGAGAGACTGGCTCATTTTGAAGCTCTTCGCAAGGCCTCATGGTAGTTATCGTTAGATTTTCGTTTTTTGTCGCTTCATACAAAAGTTACAGCCAAAATTCAAAAGACCTCATGGTAGTTATCGTTAGATTTTCGGTTTTGAGCTCGTCAAATGTATATTATCAACCTACTTAAACAGGTTAATCTTCGAGTGAAAACAAACAAAACAAGTGATTTAAATGACTAGAAGTTAGCTAACCTAATTAGAGTTAATTTTAAAGTGAAAACTAATCACAAAAGGAACACAAAGGGAATCGAACCCACACACCCAACAGATTTGGAAACCACCAGCTATACCACTACACTCCACGCTCAATGACCCCCACACGGCTGAGGCTGCAAGGCGACAGGGCCTATATATATATATATATATATATATATATATATATATATATATATATATATATATATATATATATATATATATATATATATATATATATATATATATATATATATATATATATATATATGTTAGCGGACACATGCATATAACTAGCAAACAACGCGTCGTTACTCGTTGCCCATCCGTTATAAAGAGACACTTATTTATTGGAAGAGTTTGCGTCACTTATTTGTCATAAAAGTGCATGCTCGTGGCTGTAGCGTGTTGTGCTGGGGTAGGCATGGGGTCTTAGGCGATTTTGGGTCAAAAATGAAATTATTCAAAAGTGGTCAAATTTGGTACCAAATGAAAACCCCAAGTGAGCGAGCAATATTTCTCATAGAATCGCCTTTATTTGACTGGATGGTGGAGTAATAAGTACTGGAGATAGTCCAGTAATAAGTACTGGAAATGTCTTAGTAAGAAATTACTGGCTTCTCCAGTAGTTTCCACTAAATATTTTAGTAACATTTACTGGATTTGGGTTGTTCAACTTACTAGATTTTCCAGTAATTTGTACTGGATCCAGTATTAAATTGCACCAAACTCCTACAATGTGTCGAAACACAAAAATACTGGATTTTCCAGTAGTTTTTACTACTTTTCCCAGTACTATCTACTGGACTCGTGAAATACACCGAGCACCAAAAATACTGGATTTTTCAGTAATTTCTACTGGATTCCAAAAATATTCCGTGCACCAAAAATACAGGATTATCCAGTAATTTTTTCTGGCTTTGGCAGTAATATCTTCTGGACTCCTAAAATACTCCGGTCACCAAAAATATATACTGGAGTCTTATAATGTACCGAAACGCAAAAGTAGTGGTTTTCCCATAACTGATTGATACTAGTAATATTTACTGGATTCGTAAAACACTCTGAACACGAAATGAAATATTTGGCCGTTCCAATGGTGTTTAGAGCAGACTAAATTCTACTTACCTACTTATGCAATCTGACAGCAAGAAATGCTGGATTCAATTAATAATTTTTATTTCCAAAAGAAATTGGCAATATTTCTAAGAATTTGTAAGGTGGTGATTCCTTTTGGAGTCATCAACTTTGAACAATTATTACTCATTTATTACTTGGAGTTAAGAATTCATTTCTATCAAAACGTAGCTTAATATTTTTTCTTTTAGGAAAACAATGAAACTAATTTTGGCTTTTGTAGAGTTTGAGACGGTTTGCGTCGCTTAACAAGTAATGCAATATTTGATTTCTGTAAAAATGACAGCTTTCGGAGGACAAAATAGGAAGACTGTCTCTATCTACGATAGCGCAAAGTAAGAACATCGCTTCAAAACGCAAAAATATAGAGCACAACGAGAGCTTTCAAATGAATATAGCTACAGTATGTATAACTGTGCAACTGCTGTCCAATTTCTAAAACTGGTAAAAACTGTCCTGAACGCAAATGTCTAATTTTTGAAGCGGAATTGTGCGGAGAGTGTTAGAATGCTAAAGGAACTTGTTTTGAAAGTTCCATCAAGTTGTTTCATCTGGAATTGAGCCGCCAACCAATGACACAAATGTACCAAAAAGGATTCACCACCTTAAGTTCTTAATATGCCCTAACACGCGTTTATTACGTTACTAAATTTTCTATCAATTTAAAAGTAAGCTGCATTATTTTATGCTGAGAATAACATGAAGTCAGTCGTAAAGATGTCTGCATTTACTGCAAGTGTTTAAATTATAATGCTGATACATAGTGTATGGCAAGGTAGATACACCAGTAACTGGAAGTATCGGCTTTGCTGCTACAAAAATGTGAATCGTTTTTGTTCAATCCTATTAAAATCGAAAGCCAGTGAATTTTAATCTACAACGTAATCGATGCTAAGCAGAGTTGCTTTGTGGAAGCTGAAACGGATCCTGTGTAGTTTTAACCAATGAAATTAAGGTTTTTGGTCGTCGACAGAAATTAAAGTTAGTTTTGCATAATTTGTGTGATACCTTAAGGTTTGGTTGATTGATGTTCTGCTCTTAAAAAATTGGTGCAGACAAAACTAAAGAACTTCGACGGGTTGCTGACTGAAAGAGTAAAAGGAACAGAAAATGGAGCTACCGGTAAAAGAATGACTGTCTAAGTTTGCTTATATTCCATATCATCGAGAGAGATCATTAATGAAGAACATAATTCTCAAATGCAATTTATCTGTATAGCGGTTTCAATGTTTTTTCGGAAAACAAACGTTAACACAGCACAACACAAATAAACACTACTTGAATTGCTTAGGCTTAGGCTAAGGCTTAGGCTAAGGCTTAGGCTTAGGCTTAGGCTTAGGCTTATCGGTCCGTCAATTTTAAAGTGGCAGCAGAATGGACTCACCTCATTAAAATTGACATTTAGCGTTGACTTTTTTAATAAAATTTAGTTTACCGTTGTCATTTTTATTTGCAGCAAAGCTAATTCTAATTAAGCTTAGCCTATAGAAACTACGGTTTTAATAAGATTTTAAATTTCGATTTAAATTTAGAAATTTAGATTTAATAAATTTCTAGTATAATCGAAACGACTCATTCTAAATAGAATTAGAAACGTAAGTGCCCAATCCAGTTAAAATGAGTCCATTCTGTTGCCACTTTAAAATTGACAGGCCCATTAGGCAAGTACGTACCAGTGTTACCTAATAACTAATTAAAAGCACTGCATACTCATGAGCATTAACCATATTTTTGGTGACCGGGGTATTTTAGGAATCCAGGAGGTATTACTGGCAAAACCAGAAGAAATTACTGGAAAATCCAGTATTTTTGGTGCTCGGGGCATTTCTGGAGTCCAGTAGATATTACTGGAGAAACCAGTAAAAATTACTGGAAAATCCAGTATTTTTGGTGCTCGGGGCATTTCTGGAGTCCAGTAGATATTACTGGAGAAACTAGTAAAAATTACTAGAAAATCCAGTAGTTTCATCCCCCAAATATTTTTGGGGGTCCAGTATACAATACTGGATTATCTTGTTAAAACTACTAGACAATCCAGTTCTCAAGTACGCGATACGCTGATGCTGCAATGAGAGTATATAAGGGGATAAACGAATAAGTTTTCAGCGATCAGATTTTGGGCAAGTCATTTGTGGTGGTGTCTAAAACCAGGAACAGGAACAGGAACAGGAATGGGAACAAAGGTCTAAAACCAGGAACAGGAACAGGAACAGGAACGGGGTCTATTTTCAGGAACAGAATCAGGATCAGGGGTCTAAAACCAGGAACAGGAACGGGGGTCTAATTTCAGGAACAGAATCAGGAACAGGGTCTAATTTCAGGAACAGGAACGGGGGTCTAATTTCAGGAACAGAATCAGGAACAGGGGTCTAATTTCAGGAACAGGAACGGGGGTCTAATTTCAGGAACAGAATCAGGAACAGGGGTCTAATTTCAGGAACAGGAACGGGGGTCTAAGTTCAGGTACAGGAACGGGGGTCTAAAACCAGGAACAGGAACGGGGGTCTAATTTCAGGAACAGAATCAGGAACAGGGGTCTAATTTCAGGAACAGGAAAGGGGGTCTAATTTCAGGAACAGAATCAGGAACAGGGTCTAATTTCAGGAACAGGAACGGGGGTCTAATTTCAGGAACAGAATCAGGAACAGGGGTCTAATTTCAGGAACAGGAACGGGGGTCTAATTTCAGGAACAGAATCAGGAACAGGGGTCTAATTTCAGGAACAGGAACGGGGGTCTAAGTTCAGGTACAGGAACGGGGGTCTAAAACCAGGAACAGGAACGGGGGTCTAATTTCAGGAAAAGAATCAGGAACAGGGACCTAATTTCAGGAACAGGAACGGACGGGGGTCTAATTTCAGGAAAAGAATCGGGAACAGGGTCTAATTTCAGGAACAGGAACGGTGGTCTAATTTCAGGAAAAGAATCAGGAACAGGGTCTAATTTCAGGAACAGGAATGGGGGTCTAATTTCAGGAACAGGAACGGGGGTCTAAGTTCAGGTACAGGAACGGGGGTCTAAAACCAGGAACTGGAACGGGGGTCTAATTTCAGGAACAGAATCAGGAACAGGGGTCTAATTTCAGGAACAGGAACGGGGGTCTAGTTTCAGGAACAGGGGTCTAATTTCAGGAACAGGAACGGGTGGTCTAATTTCAGGAACAGAGTCAGGAACGGGGGTGATTCATGATTTCAACCCCAAGAACCCCCATGAAAATAAAAGCTGCAAGGAAAACAAGTGCTAGATCAGAACGCATCAAAAAGTGACTTTTCTCTTGACATGAGCCTATGATATTATCTATAGTGTATATTCTATTCTATTATGTGATCGTGTGACTTTGTTTACGTCTAAATTTTGGATTCCAGCCTGATCAGGTTATTCGCGTAAACAGACGTGCTGTGACCAATTGTGTCTGCTTTTTATGCTGAGTGTACACGCAACAGTATGATAGCTATGTTATGTTCACTCAGATACGTTTGATTAGTTTAATTCAAAGTTTTAATAACTTTTAAAGCTTAAAATTTCAAATCACGAAACAGTGCTGAACAGCTTTTTCTAATTTTTGCATTAGTGGATTCAGAAATTTATGAATGGAATCCACAAAGGTGATATTTATTTGTTGCTGTCTTTGTTCGTCGATTCGCTTTTATACTCCAATCAAACTCAACCCTTATTACGCAAATGGCGCACCAACACAACCACATCCAAATTGAACCGGTATACACTGTGTTAGCTGCAAAAGTACATAATAAAATAAGAGTATGAAAATCTTACGCTACTATGGGGCACCCGCTACTATGTGGTAAACATGCTTAACATGCTCGGTTCGTTTACTCGGGACTTCCCGTAACTTCAGGCGGGGGGTCACACCTAACTCTAATTACATGCTTTCATATAAGCGTGTATCTGTTCGCTGATAGGGCCAATCAGCGAGCAGACATCGCTTACTCATATAAAAGCATGTAATTAGTGTTAGGTGGGACCCCCCCTCCCCCGAAGTTACGGGGGGGTCCCGAGTTATCGAACCGAGCATGCCTAGCATGCTTAGTACATAGACCCATACCTGAAAATAGACCCCGTTTGTCCGGGGATTTTTCTTTCACAAGAAGTTTCTATGTTCTAAATAGTTGCAAATAGAAAAATCTCATCTATGCTCTATTTTTCGAACATTCAAGAATAGAAATTAGAAATTTTAGGCTCTAAAATCTAAATAAATTGAACAAAAAGTTTAGGATTTAGAACCATAGGATTTCAGTTTCTTCAGAAAAATTCTTAATTTCTAAACTCCTATAATCTAAATTTAAAAACATTAGTTTGCACTTACAAATTAGAACTTTGAAAATTTTTTAATTTCTAAATTCTATGTTTGAAGTTTTCACCAATCACTGAAGACCTAGAATCAAGCCAACCAATCAGCAGCGAGGTGATTTCGAAACAGCTCCTTTAACGCTTTAGTTGTTGGCGTTGCGCTGTTGTTACAAGAGCAAGCGATAGAAAGCACTTGACCTGATACAGAAAATTCTGCAGTTGGAGCGTCCATGCGGTTGATTTGTTAGCCGAATATATAACAAAAACTACATTACATTATATTACATGTAATAAATAATTATATATTAAGCTGAATTACGTGTAGTTAACGCGAATTTTTCAAAGTAAATTCTGGGTAGTTAAAGTGAAGTTGATTAAAACAATAAAGGGTATATACACTATGTTGTTTTGCCTATGCTGATCTCATGAAGTAAATGGACCAGCTGATTTTGAACCGTAGTAATTTACCACAATTTAGTTTCGAATGACATGAAGGGATATGTGAAGAGTATGAAAACAGTCTTGATTACTCTAACTTCGCTAAGAAGCAGACTTTCAATTTAACCTTTTGCACACAGTCTTGCTTGTTTTATCTTGTTTGTTTTTAATGCCGTGAAAAGATTTTATATGCTCTTGCTTTTTTTGCAAATTCTTGAGTAATTAAATTCTAGTAAGTAAGTTAGGCCACACTCTTAAAAAGACTCCTGTAGAAATTACAGGAATTCTTGTAGCTTTCTACCAAAGTGCTCCTATGCCGTCAGTCACTGGCGGAGCTTCCTGTATTTTTTGCAAAAGCAACATGCATATTTTATCGGACCCTTGATTTGTGAAAATTACAGGAGTTTCCTGTGGAAACCTGTAGTTTTGTTCGTCTTTTTCGACAATCCTAAATCAGATACCAAACCTGTAGTTTTTTATAAAATAAAACCTGTAATTTGCACTGGAGCGAGCTGTTAATGGAAAAGGGGGGCAGTTGCGGGGGGAACGGCCGCTCCCAAAATATTCTCGGCAGGGAGAGGCCATTACAAAAACTCAAACACGGGGTGTTGAAAGAATTAAAATGTGAAAACATTCAAAAAATTTCAGTCTTCAAAAATTATGGTCACTATCGCATGCTTACACATTCAATTTGCTTTATTAGCGTATCGAGTTATAAGCGAAGGAGTAAACCTGTACACCAGTAAAAACCACAGGTTTCATATGTATAGAATATATACCAGTCTAACTTGTAATCCTTTCTACCAAAGTATATCCGAAGAAACTCCCAACGATGTCCTGTGGAAATTAACAAGACTTTACCTGTATTTTCTCAAAAGGTTTTGTATTTATGATCTACAAGTGATTCGTGTAGTTTCTACGGGAACATTTCTAAGAGTGCAGGAAGGTTTCGAGTTTGAGGAAAATACATGTGAAACACTTGAGATCCACATTCCAGTCTTGAGACTTGCAACTTGAGAAATTTCATACTGTCCTCTGGATGACCCAACATTAAAACAGAGAAGTTTTTATTACTATGACAGTAAGGTAATTTTTGTTACATTTCGGTTATATACCAAATCATCCGAAGCGCAACGCCAACAACTAAGAACTGTTCTGTTTGAAGAGCTGTTGCTAAGTCACGGCGCTGCTAATTGGTTGGCTTGATTCTAGGTCTTCAGTGATTGGTGAAAACTTCAAACATAGAATTTAGAAATTAAAAAATTTCCAAAGTTCTAATTTGTAAGTTTTAATGTTTTTAAATTTAGATTATAGGAGTTTAGAAATTAAGAATTTTTCTGAAGAAACTGAAATCCTATGGTTCAAATCCTAAACTTTTTGTTCAATTTATTAAAATTTAGAGCCTAAAATTTCTAATTTCTATTCTTGAATGTTGGAAAAATAGAGCATAGATGAGATTTTTCTATTTGCTATTCATATTGCTATATGCTATTCTATTCAGAACATAGAAACTTCTTGTGAAAGAAAAATCCCCGGACACCCGTTCCGTTCCTGGTTTTAGACTCCCGTTCCTGTTCCTGAAATTAGACCCCTGTTCCTGATTTTGTTCCTGAAATTAGACCCCTGTTCCTGATTCTGTTCCTGAAAATAGACCCCGTTCCTGTTCCTGAAATTAGACCCCTGTTCCTAATTCTGTTCCTGAAAATAGACCACGTTCCGTTCCTGGTTTTAGACTCCCGTTCCTGTTCCTGAAATTAGACCCCTGTTCCTGATTCTGTTCCTGAAAATAGACCCCGTTCCGTTCCTGGTTTTAGACTCCCGTTCCTGTTCCTGAAATTAGACCCCTGTTCCTGATTTTGTTCCTGAAATTAGACCCCTATTCCTGATTCTGTTCCTGAAATTAGGCCCCTGTTCCTGTTCCTGAAATTAGACCCCTGTTCCTGATTCTGTTCCTGAAATTAGATCCCTGTTCCTGATTTTGTTCCTGAAATTAGACCCCCGTTCCGTTCCTGTTTTTAGACCACGGTTCCTGTTCCTGTTCCTGTTCCGGTTCCTGGTTTTAGACCTTTATTCCTGTTCCTGTTCCTGTTCCTGGTTTTAGACACCACCGTCATTTGTCCTGGTCTCTGCTTCTGTATCAGCTGAAGTTAAGGGGCTCATTTTTGCAGCCGTTATGCACCTGCGTGGGTGCTGACGGCGGTGAAGGCAACGCGGGGATTTTCTAACTTTGGGAAAATCGCCCATTATGGTTGAAACGCATACAGTTTGGTTCAGAGAAAATGTGTCCTTTCTAAAAATTCAGTGTTTTTCATAGGTGTTCAGACTACATATATTAGGAGTCTTGTATATATTAATGGAAAAACCGGTAGAAATTAATGGAAAATAAAGTATCTTCGGTGCTCGGAGCATTTTAGAAGTCTAGTAGATATTACTGGAGAAAGTAGTAGAAATTACTGGAAAATCCAGTATTTTGGGTACGCAGACTGTATTAGGAGTCTAGTAGAGACCACTGGAGAAAGTACAGCTAACATTAAATTTCAGTTAACTTTTCTTTCATTTATTTCTCGAAAAATTTTCTTTTCATTTTCTTTCATTTAAATGTATGCATCAAATATCAATGGCAATAACGACAACTACCCGTGTTCTGTGACAGTTGACTGACAAAACCTTGATTTCCGACTTTGAAGAAAACACAGCTGTTAGTCTGTGCTTGTGCTAGTCTAGTGGAAAAGAGGTGGGCAAAGGTCATCCTCAAACAATAAGAGCATATCTGCTGTCAGAATGTTATGAAAGCAATAAAATGAACGTTTCTTTTTCTTTTCTTGAAATTCAGAATTTCTTTCTTTAAATTTCATTTTTCTTTAACTGAAATAAAACTACTGTAGTAGCTGTAGTAAAAGCTACTGGAAAATCCAGTATTTTTGGTGCTCAGACTATTTTAGGAGATTGGTAGAATCTACTACTGAGTCCAGTAGAAATTACTGGAAAATCCAGTATTTTTGCCCCCCAAAAATTTTGGGGGGGTCCAGTATATAATACTAAATATCTAGTAGAAACTACTGGAAATTCCAGTAGTTAGTATGTCAAAGCAGTAAACTGTTCTGCATAGATTATCTAAAGTCTGACCAAAAATCTTGGAACCGAACAGTCAGCACTAGTCCTGAGTTATCCTTTGAAGGTAGCCTATATAAAGTATATATTTTTAGAATCCTCAGGAGGAGGAGATTCCGATAAACCCATCATATCCGGTTACCGGATACTAAATCGATAAAAACGCTTCAGATTAGGAAGAAAAATGCTAATTAA
Source organism: Trissonchulus latispiculum (assembly GCA_030248195.1). NCBI lineage: Eukaryota > Metazoa > Nematoda > Enoplea > Enoplida > Ironidae > Trissonchulus > Trissonchulus latispiculum. Next base: position 3,370 of record JASAND010004266.1, on the reverse strand, counting down.
TTCATGCTCTAGTATATTGGTCCTTGGCTCAAAACATTTCCGAAAATCGGGTCACATCCGGTCCATGTCAGGTAACCGAATGCACAGGTCACAAAAACTGTACAGCAAGATGGGTAGGTCGTACAGTTTCGCTGATTGGATTTTTGGATTCCTCGGGTCGAAATTTGTCTGTATCCAAAGTTTTGTCCGGTTTGGACCAAAATTGCGTGATCTATGGTCGTATCCGGTTCGCAAAAAACCGGAAAAACCGGTTTTTCCGGCCTGGTGCTCGGAATCGCGGATTAAAAATGTTCCCTTTGGGCACAATGAATGTTTGGGAGGCTACTTTCATTTTACCGGTGTCAAAGCAATCGAATATCCGGTCCATTTCCGGTTCTGAGCTTTGAAATTTGAGATTTCATGTGCTATTATCTCAGTATCCGGTTGGTCCGGAAGTCAAATTATTGCATTAAAATTATATTTGGTCTATCCCTAACCAACATCAATCTCAAATTACTTCATATCTGCTGTAAATTTGGAATGGCAGCGTTTTAAAAATGGTTCAAAATAGGTTATATTGCATGCGACAAAGCTAAGCGTATGTGATCAAATCTCATGTCCGGTTTAACAATTAGACAAAACGAGCAAAATCAGAACGTTTTTAAAACGCTGCCATTCAAAATTTACAGCAGATAATTTACAAAATTTACAGCAGATGAAGTAATTTGAGGTTCGTGTTGGTTAGGGATAGACCAAATATAATTTTAATGCAATAATTTGACTTCCGGACCAACCGGATACTGAGATAATAGCCCATGAAATCTCAAATTTCAAAGTTCAGAACCGGAAATGGACCGGATATTCGATTGCTTTAACATCGGTAAAATGAAAGTAGCCTCCCGAGCATTCATAGTGCCAAAAGGGAACATTTTTAATCCGCGATTCCGAGCACCAGGCCGGAAAAACCGGTTTTCCGGTTTTTTGCGAACCGGATACGACCATAGATCACGCAATTATGGTCCTAATTGGACAAAACTTCGTATATGGACTAATTTCGACCCGAGCAATCCAAAAATCCAATCAGCGAAACTGTACGACCTACCCATCTTGCTGTACGGTTTTTGTGACCTGGGCATCCGGTTACCGGACATGGACCGGATGTGACCCGATTTTCGGAAATGTTTTGAGCCAAGGACCAATATACTAGAGTATGAATTAATTAGCATTCCCTTTCCGAATCTGAAGCGTTTTTATCGATTTAGTATCCGGTAACCGGACATAGACCGGATATGATGGGTTTATCGGAATCTCCTCCTCCTGAGGATTCTAAAAATATATACTTTATATAGGCTACATTCAAAGGATAACTCAGGACTGGTGCTGACTGTTCGGTTCCAAGATTTTTTGGTCAGACTTTAGTGATAATCTTTAGGTTGGTGCAAACGGGCGTAACTTTCCATTTGGTGCAACGGAAAATGGCCTTAATTAGAACTTAATTACAAATTAGTCTAATTAGATGTTAGTCACAATTGGTGCAACCGGCCGTAAGTCTAATTGTAACAGATTTGCATCTTCAACCGAATTTACAATTTTGGAGATTTTTGCATCATCTGCAAACAAACGAGTTTCAGCTAGAATATTTTCCGGCAGATCATTGATATAAATAAGAAACAAAAAAGGCCCAAGAACAGATCCTTGTGGTACACCACTGCTAACCGCAGCCCAATTAGACTTAGTTGTACCCAATTTTACTCTTTGAAATCTGTTCGTCAAAAAAGCCTTTATCCAAGCTAGCACCTTCCCACGTATTCCAAAAGCTTCTAATTTCTTCAACAACTTCGTATGCGAAACCGTATCAAAAGCACGCATCAAATCAATATAAATTACATCGATACAATCACCATTATCCCAAGATTCGAACCAACTCTGTATGCAGTCAAGCAACTGCGTTAAAGTAGACTTTCTCTTAACAAAGCCATGTTGGCACTTGCTGATTAAGTTTGAGCAATTTACATGATTGACCAGAAAGGGCTTTAAAACTCTTTCTTGTATTCGACAACAATCAGCTGTTAAACTGACCGGACGATAATTTTTTGGATTTTTTGAATCACCCTTTTTAAAAATGGGGCAAACGTCTGCCTTCAACCAATCCGATGGCAGTTGACCAGTTTCCATGGATACCTCAAAGATTTTGCAGAGCGGTGAAGCTAAAGAAAAGGCTAGTTTTTTAAAAAGAATGCTTGGAAATCCATCAGAACCTGCAGATAATGTCGGCTCTAGGTTTTTCATTACGTTATAAACATCAAGCTCATCAAAGAAACAATCTGCTAATACACTGTCATGGGTACTAAATCCGGCAATACAGGCATTATGCCATTGTCATTAGTAAATACAGACACAAACACTTCATTAAGCAAATCACACTTCTCGATATCATCAGTAACAACACCACCTAAATTATTAACTAAGGAACCAATACTGGAATTATCTGGATTAATACGTGGCGTAAGAGTAAAATTTTTTCATACATGACTTTTCTGCTAAACCGTTTTCATACAGTCTTCTATCTGTAGCGACTGCACGTTTAACTTTGATTACTAAATCGTGATGGAGTTTTCTATTATATGCCGTTCTAGCTTTCTTGTATCTTTTCCACGTCCGTTTCTTTTGTGCAATCAAATCCAGAGTTGTAGACGAGAGTCGGATACAGGAATTTCGTTTTCTACAGTTAAACTTTGGAACATAATGTGTAATCGCAAAATTTAGACAATTCTTAAATTCCGTCCAGTATTGATCAACAGTAATACATTCCATAAACAGCACGTTCCAGTCAACAGTGTCAAAAAACACAGACATACTATCATAATCAGCCCTTAAAAAATCTCTGTTATGCCCAAATACCGAACGTTGATTTGAAAGGTTAAAGTTCGGAATGAAATGTATAATACCATGCTTGCTTGAATCTAAGGGTTCATCTACAGAAATATTGGACACACTGAATTCGGTTTGACCAAAAACCAAGTCCAGCGTATTGAACGGTGAAATAAAATGAGTTGGCTCTTTTACAAATTGAACAAATCCGTTTTCTGTAAAAAAATCAAGAAAACTTTGAGATCTTTCACAACCACCAGCAAATGGCACTTGCTAATCAATTTTTGGTTGATTGAAATCACCAACTACAAAACAATTTTGACAATCTCTTTTAGCGTCAAGTATATTTTGAAAAATCGCATCAAAATCTGACACTCCAGGAGTGGGTGAATGATAAACCACCCCTACCCTGTTACGAATCCCCTCAGATCCAAAAATATCTGTCCACAACGCCTCACACCCCTTCCCACTTAATTGATCACAGACAACAAATTTAACGTTCTTCAACACGTAAACCAGC